>CAIGRB010015534.1:23292-44947 GCA_903798255.1 Fraxinus quadrangulata
AAAAAAAAAAAAAAAAATCACAGATCTGCCTGCTGTGAGCAACGGCGGTGGCGCGCGACATCGCTGTAAGGAAAAGAAGACATGCTGGCGGTGGAGGCGGCGTGCGGTGGTGGTTGCTGTTTCACCGTGTGTTAAGAGAGTGGAGAACGGTGAGAAAGTAGATACAAGGGTGAGAGCAGTAGTGGTTGGTGGTGGTGATTGTGTTGCCGGGAAGAGAATGGAGACGACCAGACGGGAAGATAATTGAAAAATGGGTGAAAGCTGTGATTTCTTAAGGTTTTGTTAGGTATAATTATATAAAAATAAAAATAAAATGTCTTTAAATTATTAATTAAAACCTGATTTTTGAAATGTTAAACTTGCGATCTGATTTGTGAAATTGAAAATTTAATTTCAAGTCTAGGTGTAATCTCCTCTAGTAATTCTCTCTCCTCCAAAAACACATTCAGCCCAAATAAATTAAAATATGAAATCTAATACTTATTTTCACTTTAATTCTTAAACATTTTAGAATTCACTAAATTTACCAAAACGACTTCTCACAAGTAACAATCTCTTGATGTTATTATTTGCAGCCTAATAATATTTTCTCAAATAATTGAATAATTTTGTTAATTTGCACTTAGGTCCTTGAACTTTCTAAAAATATCCTATTAGACCTAATAACTTCTTAAAATGTCATACATGTTGCGTATCATATTCTGTAAAATTTCGGAGTTTTACAAACAAATTGCCCAATATTCGAACTAGATAATTATTATGCCCAGACGTTCATTGTCCGATCAATATATGCTAGTAAACAACTTTAAATGCCTTTTGTTCAAACTTGGTCGACCATCCAAGTTAGGAGGTTATATTAAATAGTTGATTTATCTATATGCAATGCCATATGATTTACTTAATTGAAGTTATCAAGTATGATAATCTATAATGGTGTTGGAGCACCCCTCAGCTAGATAATATTATTCTTAATACTAACTTATGAGAGGGCATTTTAGTCAAATACTAGTAAGAGTGAGAACCAGCAGCCACAAAAATTAGTGATAACGTGATGCACCATTGATGCGCGTGTGAGAGAGGAAAACCATGGTGGGTGTTGGTTACAGCTGCAGCTGCTTGTACTTCTCTTCACATCCCACTGTTTCGCGATTCTCTTCAACAAACAAGAAGAACGCAATATCTGCAGGCAATCCCATCTGGGCCTCAACCAATTCCTTCAAATTCACACAAATATCTTGCAAACTTCCCGAGAGTGAAACTGAAGCAAATAAAGGGATCTCAACCAGCAGGAAAATGGAAGATTATAACGTAGCAATGAAGAGAACGATGAGGAACCCATATGATTATCATCACGATCTCGGTTATTTTCTTCTGCTGTTCAAATATTCCTTGATTGAACTTTTTGTAGTTGTTGGATTATATTTAATTTTGACGCCCTTTTAGATTAGAGATAAGACAGACGATTCTGGGAACTTTCTGCATTTAAGAATATTAAGCTCAGTCATCAATTCTATATCCTTTATTGATTTGAAATTCCGGAAAAATGATAATTCATTCAGCATCTTTGAGATTCCTGATTTAAAGGTCACATGGTCTTGATAAGTAATCTGATAAAGAATATTCCTCTGCTTCAGGAATGAACTATACATTGATAACTGAAAATCTGATTGTTGGATCCCAACCTCAGAAAGTTGAAGACATAAATCATCTGAAAGAGGACCAGAATGTCCGTTATATTCTCAACTTGCAGCAGGACGGAGACGTAGAATATTGGGGAATCGACCTACCATCTATAATAGAACGATGCAAGGAACTCGGAATCCGTCACATGAGAAGGCCTGTAAGCTAATCTCCATTTGTTGCAATGTCTTTTAAAGTGTGTTACACCAAGCATTTTAGTTCAATTGCTCCCTATGATATGCATTGATATTTTATCGACTCTTTCCAAATTACAAAAGCTAATTTGGATTTTGCATACCTTAGTCATCTGTATATGTAAAAGATAATGCAAAAATAGCATGTAATTCCACCCACAATAGCCTCGTACGCCTTTGTTTTGAGTCATCCACTATTCTGCTCTGTGTATGTTCAGTATGCAGAATAAACAAGACTTTTGATTCTTTTTTCTTCCTTCTATTGTCGTTGCTATCGTGTCCTTCCTATCCAAGATGCCATGTGGGTTTTTTTTTTTTGTAAAAATGTGCAAAATGAAAATGCTTATGTATAAAATTAGATATTTATGAATATCATATATATGTTAACGACAGCGATTATGGCAGATATTTAGCCTTTGTTTGTCTATCATTCTTCAAAAATTCTTTTTTTCTAAAACTCGTTTTCAAACACACATTCTCACAATAAAATATTTTACATGTACACCCAAAACTTTTCATTTCTTTTTAATCACATATTCTCCAAAAAAATCACTATTCCAAAATTCATTTTCTCACACACACACACACAAAAAGAATTTTTAATGGGCAGGGGTTTAGCGTATACAGGGTAATTATTCTTGTCTTGGATAGACTAACACAATATCAGTAATTGCTAGAAATTAGCCATGATTTGGAAAAAAAATCCTCACGAAGAGGTCATTCAGCCAAATATTGTTAATATATGCTGACAAACAGAGAAAAGTTTGTTGGATCCTAGCTTCCATATCTTTAGGAGCTTTTTCTTTCAACAATTGTTCTTTTCTCATGTTCTATCAATAATTTATTGTGGTTTTATAACTTTTTAGTTATTATCTTTCCTATTTACAGGCAAGAGATTTTGATCCAGATTCCTTAAGAAGTGGATTACCGAAAGCTGTTTCCTCACTCGAATGGGCAATATCAGAAGGCAAAGGACGAGCATATGTTCATTGTACTGCTGGTTTGGGCAGGGCACCAGCTGTTGCAATCGCTTACATGTTCTGGTTCTGCAATATGGACGTAAGTGCCCGTTCTTTGTTTCATTGTTGAAACCATTCAAAATAATATCGTGAGCTGCAATTATTAAGAAACAATGGGATTTAGCTACAGACCTTAAACTCTTTGCAACTCATCTGTGCTCTCAAAAGAAAATACGTGCTCTCTGAAATACTTGTCCGTGTGCCTTCTTAGCAGCTTAACACGGCATATGATACACTCACTTCAAAAAGACCTTGTGGTCCTAACAAGAGAGCGATTCGTGGAGCCACTTATGATTTGGCTAAAAATGACCCCGGGAAGGAACCTCTTGAGAATTTATCAGAATATGCTTTTGAGGATGTAGCAGACTGGGAAAGAAAACTTATTAAAGATCGTGTCCGCGCCCTTCGTGGGACTTGAGAATACTGGTATGAGTCTCAAATCTTAAAACACAATTAAGGTTGCAATGGAGTGTAAAATAGAGTATTTATTAACCTCATCTTGCACAAAATTTTTATTCTTGATGGTGCAGCATCGTTCACTATTTTTGATTGCTTTCAGAATTTGAAGACATTTAAGACACTTGAATGCATTCTCACTCTAGGATCCTTCCATGAAACCAATATTGTGTTTTCTTTTTTAACAAGTCCGATTGAAAAGCATAGTACAACAGGGAACGAGATTACTACAGTTTTTGCATGTTTGATATATACCATATTTGTTATGATTAGACTATATAACAAACATCACTTTAGCTTCCTTTTTTTTCCTTTCCTTTTAATACAAGATTTTAGGAATTTTTTTTTTTCCTTTCATGCTTTATGAGTTAGGACGTTCATTGGTTTAATGTCTACTAGACTACTACAAGGGAAAATTATATCCAATACACAAATAATGATTGAATAGCAGTAACAATGCAACTTTTAGTTACTGCTACAAAAGCAACTCATGGAAAATACGAGATCTCATGGTCTAGGTGTAGCTTGTTATGCTTGTTTTGCATTTACTCTTATCTTCACAGTTACTTCGCTGTGTGTTGAAAAATTCTATTTGTGCAATTTTCATGCTCAGGTATAGATCCGGCAAGCAATAAAGTGCTTTGTGGAGTTGGAGGCTAAACGGTGATATTGATATTTTTCAAATTGTAGGAGCAGGTGATCCAAAGAAAATGTTATGTACAATATTATATCCCCAAGTCTTCAGCATTAATAAAGCGTACTTCCCACAATAAGACCTTGTTAGCATATTCTAGTGGCCAAGTGTAGCAGAATAAAATGATATCTCCTACTCCTTTTGCTCTAATAAAGAGGAACTTAGCAGCCAACGTATAATGCTATTATCATTGTTATTCAGATCATCTTATTTCTCCCAATTTACCAATCTTGCTCAATTATTATTTTTTACTATTATATTGTTCATTTTTATGAGATTTTTTATTTTTTTCCAAATGATACTTAAAGCAACTTAATGCTTTTCAAATAAGTTAAATGAATTGCACGCAAATGTAATATTATCGTCCCAATTCCAAGAAGAATTTACAGAGTTCATTTATGATTTTCTTTACATACTGCCCAGAAGTCTCTCCCTTCTGAGTCGCTCAAGTTCCTTCACCATTTGCCAATGTTCCATTGTCAAACAGGTTTCACCAAAACTGGTCGATAGTAGGCGGCCCATGGTCAGCCATCTGCAAGATTTTATAAATTAGTGAATGAATATATAATTTGGAAACCAGACTACCAAAATTCAGGTCTTCAAACCTGCTAAGATCTTGGCTGCCTAAGCTTCGGTCAGCTTGCCTTGCCGCTACTAAATCATCTTCTACCACCTGCAACATGTCAGAACAATAACGTTGATGTGACTTCTTCTGGAAGAAGTATTATGCATGAAGTACAGCAGAAAATCTGATTTTCTGATGTAAATAAGACAAGCCCTCCTTCCATATGAAGGTGTGCTTTTAGTGGAATAACGAAACCAAGGAGCAAGCTTAATTCACACCTTCTGCATATCTGGCTCAATAGAATGAGGAAGTGATTGCATGGTAGCCAAGTACCATCTCCAAGTTTTCAGCGTATCTGCATCCACTGCTGAAGGTGAATCTACTGAGGATGGTCGAAAAGGGAGAACTAGATCAGCAGGCAGAAGGTTTGATTTCCCATCAGAAAGGATCAACAGTTGAACATCTGCAGCCATCTCCATTTTATAGTATTGAAAGTCATACTCCACCTAAGAAAAGGAAAAAAGGGTGGAATCAGCAACAAGCATGTTAACGGATTACAGACATTAGATCCCCTGAATTCCAATCCATCACACCAGATTATGAATAACATTTTTCCAGATCATATCCGAGTAAATTTTGGCGCACTTCTTTACACTAATTTTGGAAATTCAAGGAATAATCGTACGGAGGACAAGATGGTGCCAGGTTCCATAATAAACAAAATAATGAGGTTATCCTCGTACTGCTTATAAAATGTACCTTTTGCGACTCCATCAAGCTTTTTAACACTCTTGCATTTTCAACGCCAATGGAGTTGAGGGTCCCAGCTTGCAATTCAGTCTCATCCATAGTTAAATGAGAACCCTCGGCTAGCTGCAGAACGCCAGATACCAGCCTGTAGAATGGATCGTGCAAATTGACATGAAATGTCATCAACATTACAATGTTGGGCCAAAAATAACTAAACAAAGAGAATAATTTTGTAGTTGCGAAACTAAAATTTGTATTAACCTGTTTGTATTGTAATCCTTTTTAGGGGAAAGTGAAACGGTATTGAGACGTTCTATCGTGAGAGGCAAATAATGCGTGAAAGGTAGAAGGTCCTCTATTGCAAGTTTAAGACGATTGCCAAAAACAGATGTGCTCTCCTTGTTGAAGCACGTAAGATTTAGTGACAGCTTCCCAACAGCTATTGTATCCACCCTAGCATGCACCTGCACAGTGATGTAGTCATTTGTTCAGAAAAAAGTTTCAATGTCCGGAGGGAGTAAAAGTCTTCAACTTCTGAAGCAAACATCCGCAAGAAAATCACATTTTAAGAAAACCAAAATCTTGTACAATGCTTGGTATAGATAACAGTCGCATAGTTGTGCAACTAGAGGAACAGATAGGTATACTTACCCTGGATAATAGGTGCAATAACATGTATTGAGCTGTCACCCTGTCATTTCCAAGAACAGCAGTAAGATGTCCAAGCAGAGCTTCCCTTAGTTCTTTTACTGCATTTGATTTTAACTGTGATCATAACAAGAAAATTAGCTCTCAAAAGGGCTATCAAAATAAACAGACAAAGGGAAATTAGCTGAGGGTTGACTATTGAGCAGATTAACTGACAGAGGCATAGATCAAGTTCAAGTAAATAGAGCTTACCTCAAATGTTGGACAAACTGAAAGAAAATCATTAATTGCAAGCTTCCTGTGTACAAGACAGTGAAGCCGAGGTACCTGAAATAAAGCAGGTTATCATGTTATTGTCTATTCTTTACAGGCTGGAGAGAACTTTCTCCATAAAAAAAGAAATCACACACTATTAATTTAGTTACAGAAAGTCCGAAGTGTAACAGCACCGCAACTCCAGAACCATAAAAAACTCTTTGTGAACCAGGGTGTTATATTTGTTATTGTCCTAAGATGACACAATGTTACAGTCAATAATCACTAACCAATGCTGGTCTTACAACAGATCCCAACTTTCATGTTATCGTCTAGAACTGTTAAAAATTATGAGTCACAACTAAGTAACCATTGGTCTACTGATGCTGGCTTTGGCCAAAAATATCGTAATCATTTTGGTTTCGTAGATACAAAAATCCAAAGGATCAGAATGAATGCAATTAGCCAAAGAGACATCACTGATTAAACAGCAAAATCTGATTATATATCTCAGAAGTTCAGCAATATATATTAGATTGTCTGATCCAAAAGTGAAGATATGAAACCGAGAGATTAAGTCATTGCAGTGAGTCTACAATTCTTTAAATACTAACACTTTGACATCATAGATTGTAAAACTCCAAATAAAATGTATATAGATTTTCATACTAGAAAAATTAATCGTGGCAAGAAAAATAACATCTGGAGATAAATAAAGACCTTGCTAGGAGGCATGTGAACTAATACATCTTCACCAAAGTCACGCGCTAATTCATCACTATCATCTTTTTCTGCAGTAAGATCTGGATCAAAAGTGAAGATGCCAACAAATTCAAAAACATCATTCAGCTTCAAGTCGGTCTCTGGAGTATCATATATCTACAGCATTCAAAGTTCAAGATCAAAACGGTTAGGTGTCAGATAATATTTAATGTACATATTGTTTTATGCAACTTTAACTGGAAACTGAATTCACCTTCACTAGACAGGGAAAAGACTTTCTTTCAGCGTCAAGCACCAAACTTGCATTTGAAGAAGTTTCCCCAGTTGCAGTCTTCTGTGAATTCAAAAGCTGAAAATCCATTTCATCCTCCCTCTAAGAGACAAAAGTTGAAATCCGTTAGACACATCATACTGAAAACTGAAACTTTGGGCAGTTTACTGCATCACAAAGCTGTGGAGGAATTTATTACATATACATAAATCGAAAAATGATCAAGAAAGGCCAATAGACAGCTTTCAATTTACCATTTTTTTAGCACTTGGAGAAGCCTGAAGCTCATGACACGAATCCTGTCATTATATGAGATTTGTCAAATTTTAAAATGTGAAAAATGTGCGATCCAACTAAATATACGCTAAAAGTGCAACCATAGCAGGAAAACAAAGTAGAGACTACATTGGAAACATGTATATTATCCGACATGCAAGTACATATCAGCAACGTGACATTTGTACTAGGTTATATCGCAAAGCTCTATAGTTCCATTCCTCAGTATAAATGAGGAGCAGACCGAATGGATAAAATTAGGGTCCTTGTATTTCATCCAGGTAAATTTCAGTGCCCTTGTCAGCTGATTATTATAAAAATACAAGTACATTGAGACAACTAAGTAGAGAGCCCCATACTTGCATGTCAACATCAGTAGTAGTTGCATCATCCTCCCTCTGCCGTTTCTCCCTTTGTGGAGATAAAGAGTTGGTATATGGATTTTTCACGGCTTCAGGAGAAAAGTCAGTCCATGAATTCTGTCCCGGGACCTATAACAAAAGGAAGGCAATCACATTGATTTAAATAAACCGTCAAGCTTAAAAACTGTAAACCATGGAGATAGAAAATCGTTGGACTCGAGTAAAAATGGAAACTCTCTATATGGGATAACTCACAGGAACACAATAAAGCAAACGACGCTCCCATATCCGCATATCAGATGAAGGAGCCATAGGAAATTGAGCGGTGTCTGTGAATTTATTGGTTCTCCAAGTATCCCCATCCTGTATCAAAGAAAGAGAAAGATAAGGCCAAGTACCATCTCTAGTTATTATATCCCAAAACAATGAGAAATATGAAAATAGTTTTTCAAAAGGCAGCTATGCAAGAGTGGAAGGAGACCTAATACCTTGTGAGCTCCAACATAAAATTCATTACCCAGCATGTCTTGGATCATACCACGGAACCGAACCAAAGTATTAGGCTGAACCCATTTTAAAGTTGAGGGATTAAGCATCGGCACCTAATTATCATCAAATCATACAATAAAGATCAGATATTTCATTCTGATAAAATGAATTCTAACGTGATCTACCCAGTAAAGCAGAAAAAACTATACAAACATACCAAATTAATTGAAGCCATATTGATTAAGTCACTTTTTGAAACTAGTCAAATCCGCAATATGTAAAATAAAATCACTTGTGGCAAATAGTATACCTAATGCACAAATCTAACAGCCAATGTCCATACATTGGAGCAATCTTGTCAGAAAAAAAGGTACAACCTACGCTGCATAATATACTACAAATTATTGTTGTACGTTATGCTTAAACATCTGTACATTCATTAATAGACAATTGACTTTTCAAGCACTTTCCCCATTCCAGTTCAGTAGTTATAAATGCTTGTGTAAGTATCGATCAGCCAGCTTAATCTTGGTTAATAACCAGATTCCGTGCTACATAGGGGAAACGGAATTACATAAATTATTTCTAAATCATACCTCCATCAAGTCACATAATCGATCAGTTAATATTGAAAAGAAATTGTAAGCAAAAAATAAACCTGAGAGAGGCCACCACTATCGAAAAGAAAGTCATGGAAGAGATCGGAGGCGCCCCAATCCTTGCCATCAAAAGCGGCCGGGTCAGATCCCGAAGCCACTGCCTTCTCGAACGTCAACCGTACGGCTCCCAGTGGGTTTGATAGACAATCGTACGGCAGCCCCACCATTGTTGATTTTCACTACTTCACTCGAGCGCTAGGGTTCTTAGAAATGGGGATAACTTGATGGGAGGGTTTGCCGCGCCGAGCCTTGAGTTAGTGTATATATAGTGTAAGTAGAGGTGTACATTTCCCGCCAATTGCAGAGGGTTACAAGTTTTCCCGCCATTTTTGCTAAGATGTGGATAAATGGCACAGATTTAACCCCTTTAGTGTAGATTAAAATCAGATATTTATTATATTTTGGTAAAATGTGTGGTTAAAAAACTGAAAATTCTATGAAATGCGTAATTAAAATTAATCGTTGAATTTGACTTGAATTTTAATCAGATTTTTTAACAATAAATATAGTGATTTGTGAACTTTAATTCTTAAACTAAACAAATGCCATCCACCCATAAAACATAAAGAGTCAAGGGTTAAATGATCGAGAGGCGAACTTAAGAGCATGTTGATATACTGAAATGAACACCACTATATAAGCAACATACAAAATTTATCACATATTTCACTTTTAGGGTGTACTTAAGTCATATTATTTTGGAAAAATATATTTTGAAATAGTAGATTGATGGAGAATGTGTAGTTGAAAAAGAAGGAAAAGTTATTGATGTGATGAAAAATATTATTTTATTGAAAATATATTGTTGAAAATGAAAATTTTAATGTGTACTAAATAAGGGCTTAATCGTATCCAATATACCAACATGGTTCTTCGTTATTTAATCAATTATTGTATGTCAATAGTCAATTGTTCTATAATTCTATTTGTAGAGATATTCGAAGCTAACCATATATATTGAGACATACGTATTTACCGTGGTTCAATCTTAGTATGAGAGTTACATCACTTATCACTTCAAGTTTTCCATTGTAATTGAAAAATTACAAGATCTTATTTTTCACACCTCTTGTTTACTTAAAATGGACTCCCTAAAATTTTATATACATAACTACATAAGAATATTAGGGTGACCCGACATACGTAACACCAATTATATCCAATCTATAGTA
The DNA here is from genome assembly GCA_903798255.1 of Fraxinus quadrangulata. Lineage (NCBI taxonomy): Eukaryota > Viridiplantae > Streptophyta > Magnoliopsida > Lamiales > Oleaceae > Fraxinus > Fraxinus quadrangulata. The sequence continues at coordinate 33,506 of CAIGRB010015534.1, forward strand.
GGTCGATCTGCAGTAATGTAACGTAAGTCTAATGAGGGAAGGGGAAAAAAATTAGAAAGTATCAAATATTGTGCTATACGATGTCCCTTTTGTGGGAAATTCTCTAAAAATTTTGCAAAAGCAGATTTCTTGTACATTGGACATCACTACGTTGTACAAGAGAAGCAATAACCAACAGCAATATATCAAGTCATTGCTTACACGACATTAACCATGCCAACCTCAAGGAGAGATGCGGAGGCACCTTAGAGCCACATCTGCCCCCCCTGCAATTCCTTCTAAGGAAATTATGACCAAAATTAATTCCCAGCCTCTTCAAGAGAGAATATCCTTGTTTTGCCCTTAAAAGTTAAATGTGAGTGTCCAAGAATGCAGTTCCAGCTTGTTGAGCTGCATATAAATCTTGTACCATCTCCTTCAATAGCACGTCCGTTTCAAATCATGCATATGTCTCTAACTCGTTATCAATGGCGAACTCACTCGCCTTTCCTCAACTCTAACAGCCTCCATTAAGATTGTATTTGAAATACCATCGGTTATCAGAAACCCAATAGACGTTCTTGCTAGCTATACAGTTCCCTCAACAACGAACGTTGGCATGCCGAAGAACGTGAATGTTATCACGGCCAATTGACACTTGATGATGCGCCAGATCGAGAAACATTGTCCTCGTTGCTTTTATCTATGAAGCCATATGACTTGTACCAATCGTAACGGATGGAATCGGCCATTGCTACTTGTACATCGGGATTAACACCCCGGTGTACAGCCCCCTCATAATAGGGGGCTCACGTCCAATAAAAAAAAATGTGGGCCCCCTATTGTGACTGGCCTGTACACCGCAATGTCAACATCGGTGTACAAGTAGCAAAATTCTTAATAAAATTTAGAATCAACACTCATGAAAGTTTTTTTCCGGCCAAAACAATACCAAAAATTTCTTTCTTCATTCAAATAGAAAGCTCACCCAAAATTGGCTCACAAAACCCCAAAAGGGGCAAGATTTTGTTATGAAAACTCTACTGCTGGTATTAAAAAATAATTTTCATTTTTTAGGTCGACAATGTAACAAGCATTCTTTTTAAAATGTATAGTTAGAAATGAGCGTGAGGAAAAAGTTAGTTCGAAAAAATCAATTCCAAGCAAGAGCTAATTATTAATGTATTTTATAAAATGTGTGAATAATAATGAATACTAATTGTGAATATGTAATTGAAAATAATTTTTTGAATTTGACTGAATTCATAAATCAATTTATAAATTATATAGAAACATTGTTTGGAAAAAAATGTAATGAAAAAGAGTAATGATTATCACGAAATGTGTAGATAATAAGTAGATAGTATCTTTAAACATATATTTAAAATTAATGTTTAAATTTGACTTTAATACATTACAAAATTATAATGAAAACAAAATAAGTTATAACTAGACAAGATAGATACAAACAACATTGTGCTCAGAAGTAAATGAAATTTACTGTACCAACCATAATTCTATAAATTACTCTTTTTTTTACCGACATGTACTTTAATATGCGTGAAGGCCGGTTTAATTCCCATTATTTTAGAACTCGTTTTTTTTTTTTTTTTTCAAATTCATTTTCAACCACACTTCACAAAAGAAAACAATTTAAATTTTTTCTTACTTTTTAACCACAAATTCTTCAATAAATCACTATTACAAAATGTTGACCTCAAAATATGTTGTCAACAAATGCCGGACACATCGTGCATGCGCAAACTAAATCTAATACGTAAAGATAGATCAACAGTCCAGATCACTCTGAAATTGGACGTGAGAGAAGCTCAACGACACGAGACATTTCCGTTCGAGTTCCGGCATGATATCCGAGATACGATTGTATGATAATAACGAATCGCTATGAACTCAGATTAAAGATTGTAAATCAATGTTGGAGAGTAAAATAAGTTACTCCAAGTATCTGGAATTGCATTAGTCTTTAATTGTTATATGGTGGGGATATTTATATAATAAATTCGGGATCTTTGCGCGTGGACCGTCACTAGTTAGGCTGGAGCCTCGGATCTGGGCTTCTTCGACATGTCCACCTCGGATTAATGACGGACATCGGAAGTTACCATATGGGCCTTGTCTTTATAGACGATAGGTCGGCAGAGGTGGATCATATAGCTTCCCTAGGTCAATCACGTGGCAGATGCTAGTAGCAAGTCGTAACAATAGTCCCTCAAATCCATGTATGATTATTTATGTTATGCATGGACTTTTAATAGTTAGCGAAGTACCCTCCTTGGGTATCACATGAAAGCTTTAAAATTTTTAATCCATCATACTAGTCCCCCAAGTCCAGACATAGATATTTATATTGTGCGTGGAATTGATAGTTGATCTAGAACTGACTCACCTTCGAATTTCCCAGGCTCCTTAAATGTGAAGATAGTTGAATTTGTTTTTGGAGTTGAGGCAATGAATTGCTGAACTGTCGATGCTACGTTTCTTTGGTGATAGATGAATTTATTTTTGGAGCCGAGGCAGTGAATGTTGAACTGCCGAGACTCATTTACTTTGAAGATAGTTGAATTTATTTTTGGAGTTGAGGCAATGAATTGCTGAAGATAGCTGAATTTATTTTTGAAGATGAGGTAGTGAATTGCTGAACTGTCGAGACTCATTTACTTTGAAGATAGCTGAATTTATTTTTGGAGCTGAGGCAGTGAATTACCGAACTATCGAGGCTCATTTACTTTGAAGATAGCTGAATTTGTTTTTGGAGCTGAGGCAGTGAATTGTTGAACTGCCGATACTCATTTACTTTGTAGATATCTGAATTTTTTTTTTGAGTTGAGGCAATGAATTGCTGAACTGTCGATGCTCATTTACTTTGATTAGCATTGATATTGGTGCCATGATTTGATAGTTTAGCATGTTAACAAGATGAGATAGTTGAAGCGGCACAACTTCCAATACACGTACGGTCGTCACATTGAATGTGTAATGATGACTGCACATTTTTACAATAGGCACCAACACGCTAAGGCAGGTATGTGATATTCACGATTTAATCTGAGGCGTTGGTAAAATAAACTGTTTGAATTCTGCGACTCAAATTTACCACAGGATTGGACGCTTCAGATTCACTTGGTCTCGATCCAACGGCTATGATTGATTTATTCTTAATATAAAAACCAAAAACTATGCCATTTTTAAGTTTTACCTTTGAGAAAATCACTCGAATTCTATCAAGTGTTTTAACCTTCAAAAAAAATTCGGCGTTTCCTTGTTCTCCGGTGATCCTTCTTAGGTCCTGTTCGTTCCTAGGTATTTTCTTTGTGAAAAAATGATTTCACAATCTTTCATCAATTTCTGTAATTTCTCATTTTCTGCTATTTTCGATGGATTCTGAGACGTCTAGGGAAGTTACATAGCTAGATTTAGAGAGGAGTCATGATTAAGCGCAAAGCTTTACGCGGTGTTGTAGTGTAGCTTTGAAGTATCGTATTCACAGGGAGATGAAAACGTTGTCAAAGGTTCCAAAAGACTGTTTGTTCTCTTAAATTTGTAGTAATTTCAATGTTGAAATAGCAAAGTTAAAATCAAAGATTTGAAGCAGTGAAGCGTCTGAATTTTCGAGTTGAATCGGATCATTCACATCAATTATTCAGTTCTATAACTCAATTAGACGCTTTCATTCTAATTGGAAGATATGACGTTACAAATTAATTCAATTCAAAAGTAGTTCTAAAATCTAGACTTCATATGACGCATTTTCACAATTTTATTGAAATCAGATTCAAAAATCGACCATATACTTCAAGCATAAAACAGTAATTGAATCACACCAATAAAATAATTGGGATTAAAATTTAACAATTAGTTCAATCTGTCGATAGAAAAAGCCTAACCGAATTTATGATTAATTTAGTAAAAGTTAAACAAATCTCAACTTAGGTTTATGAAATTTAAACTTAACAAATATTTCGATTAAACAATGGAAAAAATATGACTGAATCCATGAAAAATTTAATAAGCATTAAACCAATTTCAATTTAAATTTATCAGAATGAAAGTCTAAATTCTAAAAGTATTCAACAAATAAAGACCAGATTACATGAATAAATGATGTAAAATCACCGAATCCATTGAGTTCCTTCGTAGCTTCACCAAGAGTTTTAGTTCCTCATGGAGATTCTTGGGCCAAAGAGGAGAAGAATGATTAATAATGAGGAAATAATCAAGAATTCCTGTTCTAGAACGTTTTGGGGTCTTTTAGGGTTAAGAAATCGTGTCAAAATAAGTTACTATAAGTGTTTGAGTCGTAGAAGGAAACTTGAAAATTCAGGCACAGAAATGGCCTATGCGACCGTAAGGTATAAACCCATACTGTCGCATGGAACAAAGAATCTCTGCCCTTTAATTCGCTGAAAGCTTCCATGCGGCCGCATAGTTATAATGTTTTCCTACCGAACAAAGTTTAGTATTTTGGTTATAAATTTCTTTATCGATGTCCGTTTGAGGTGATTCAAGATGCGTTGGAAAGATAAATTAAATGGCTACAACTTTTATTTAGATGTCCACTTCCAATTCAATCGTTTTCCATGTTAGAAACTGGTCTCAATATGAGACTGAGAACTTGTGCAAAACTTTTCAGCTTGAAAGTTGATGTGTGATAATGTATTGACTATATTTCATCCTTTTGACCATTTTTTTATCCAATTGACCTCTAATACTCTCGAATCTTCATCACAAGATTGGAAACAAGTTTGTAATATTTGCACTTTAGTCCCAGAACTTTCACTTTCTTCCATTTTGATCATTTTTCACTTGTTTCTCCTTATTTCCATTGTATTCGTCTATGTGCAACCTAAACCAAAATATAAGTGTACTTAGGACATTTAGGCGCCAATAAATCATGACAATGCAATTATTAGTGAATGAAAAACATGATAATTGCACTATTATCATTGTATGAGTCATTGAGTTGTGATTTATAATTTATCATTTATCATTTATGAGTTTTGATTTTTGATTTGAGAATTTATTATTTATGTTTAGGAATTTAAGGTAAGTGAAAAAATAATCAATTGAGAAGATGTTGGGCTCAATTCAACCATATATGCTTTATTTTTTAATCAATTGCAATTGAAAAATAAAATGGGGCATTTTGTAGATTATGGACTTATTTTTTCAATCGAAATGGAAGTCCATACCTATTTCTTCTAGTTTTAGTGGTGCATCTAGTCCCGCCATTACTTGTAGTCGAGCACACGATATATTAAATAACATGAAAAAGTCTCGACTTCAATTCAATGTGGATGATCTTGTAAGGGAAACGCCCCTCTATCGAATCATATGATCATAACATCAAAGATGATGTTAGAATGACATACTTAGAGAAAGGTCATTGTCAACCACATGGACATGACTTTCCAAAAAGACAGAAGAGAAATAATTATAAGTGTTTTTGGAAAGAATGGTTCACTGAATTTGATTGGTTGGAGAACAGTGTAGAAAAGGATGCGGCGTATTGTTTGTATTGCTACTTGTTCAAACCCGATAGAGGGGGTCAAGGGGGTGGACATATTTTCACTAAGATCGACTTTAGGAATTGGAACCACAAAAAGACATTGAAAGATCATGTTGGTCTCTTTGATAGTGCTCATAATCAATCTTTCGCAAAGTGTACCAACTTGATGAATCAAGAGCAAAGTATCTCCTACGTTATTTCTAGCCAAAGTAGTAGTCAACAAAAATGTTATAGGACGAGGTTGACCATGATGCTAGATTGTACTAGATTTCTCTTGATGTAAGGATTACCTTTTCATGGTCATGATAAATTGAAAGAATTTCTTAATAAACGAAATCTAATTGAGCTCTAGATTGGTAAGCAATTCGTTTTTAGGAAATTAAACAAGTTGTATTCAGTAATGCTCCTGAAAATGACCAAATGATTTTACTAAACATCCAAAATGATTTGGTTAATTGTTGTGCCATAGAGACAACAAGGGCTATGATCAATGAGATAGGTGATCCTTTGTTTTCAATTTTGATTGATGAGGCTCATGATAATTCTATTAAAGAACAAATGACAGTTGTTTTGTGGTTTGTTGACAAAAGTATGCAAGTGAATGAGCATTTTTTGGGCATTTCCTTGTCACCGATACTTGTTCTCAATCCCTAAGGATGTCATTGATGCAATAGTTTCTACACATGGGTTGAACATATCTAACTTGAGAGGTCAATGTTATAACGAAGCAATCAATATGTCAGATAAGTTCAATAACTTGAAAACTTTAATATAAGAGAGAACCCATATGCTATGTACGTTCATTGCTTTGCTCACCAACTTCAGTTAATAATTATTTATGTGGCACGTAGGAATGATATGCTTGGTAATTTATTTAACGTGAATGCTATTACTGTGAATTTGGTTGGTGCATCATGTAAGCGTGTAGATACTTTTCGAGCAAGTTATCATTTTGATATTCAAGGGAAGCTTAATATTGAGAAACATTGGGGTGGAAGTGGAAAGTTTCAAGAAATAAGTTTAGCACACCCAAATGATACTAGATGGGCTCACGTCTACTAACAATAACTCATCGATAGCCTAAGAATGACTAATCAAGAGGGGGGTGAATTGATTTTTAAAACTTTTTCTAAGAACTAATCTAAATTCAAGCACGTAATAACTAGATAGATTGATTCAAATAACAAACACAAATATGAAAGCAATAAGTGAAGATGGATAGAGAGTGCAAACAATATAATTATGGAAGTTCGAGCCAATGCAATAATTTACGTCCTCCGTTACCAAGCTTTTCGGTACGAGCAATGCCAATTTCACTATGTTGATTGACTTGTGGTGCAATCCAACCATTTACAACGCTTTCAGTGACTTACAAACAAAGAACGTCGATTCTTTACAACGTTGAGCTTTCCAGGACATCAACACAACCCACAAGGTTAAAGATAATTGAATTTACAAATTGAAATTTCTCTCTTAATAAATGATATGATCACAATTAAGTACTAAGAGAGAAATATGCTAACACTTTAATAGATGACAATGAGTGAATCTCCAGTGTTAGGTTTTTAGAAAAACTTTGATGTGTTGTATGAATTTCAAGAATTGATTTAATCAAAAGTTTTTCAAAGCAAAGTGATTTGATAATAATAAATAGGATGAGAAATCAATGTTATATTGCTAAAATGAATCTCACTTTAAGGCTCTCTTGTTGTATTTAATGAATGGCAAATGAGTTAATATTTATAGGAGTAAAAATGACAATTTTTCAAACAAATCGGACTACCAATCCGGACGTCCGGCGGACAACCTCGAAAAATAGTCATTTGAAACTATTAGAACGGTCGAAAATTCGACCATTGCTTACGAACCGGACGTTCGGATAACANTTTTGGTTCTTTCTCGCCCTTTTCTTCTAATTTTCATAGTATTCGCCCATTTGCAACCTAAACCAAAATATAAGTGTACTTAGAACATTTAGGTATCACATAATCATAGAAACACAAATATTAATGGGTAAAAAACGTAATAAATGTGCTATTATCAAGTCAGTGTCTGGGGGTCGGACGAGTGGTACTCTATGAGTGAGGAGCTCATAGATTATGAGGTGGGTTGGGGGGCTACCAAAATTCCTTCATCCGTGACCTCCGCAAAATTAGAAGAACTTGGGAAAAGATATTGCATTCCCCATTACGTAGAAATGATAGTGCTCGAGGCTCATGAACGTGCATGTTATCCGAGGCCCGGGTACGTAGCAATAAGTGAACACCTGCTTAACGCGGGGACGCGTCTATCTCTACACCGCCTTTCCATTATGTAGAAATGATAGTGCCCGAGGCTCATGAACGTGCATGTTATCCGAGGCCCGGGTACGTAGCAGTAAGTGAATACCTGCTTAACGCGGGGACGCGTCTACCTCTACACCTCTTTTTTAAGGCAGTGTTGAGGACCTTCATGTTGGCTCCAACCTAAGTTTCACTAAATGGGTGGAGTCAACTAGTTGGGGCCTACTTTCTTTGGAAGGAGGTTTCATTAGGTGAGGACATGCCTCTCCACGTTTTTCTATCAATTTTTCAGGCCCAGGTACTCGGAAAAGATGATTCCAATGGGTGTTATTACCTCACCCCTTGGGGGGCTCATGCCCTTTTTGTCTTGGGACTTCCTACCTCTATTAAGAGCTAGAAGGAGTCCTGGTTCTGGGTTAGGGGTAGCAAATGGTGGAGAGAGATATTGTCCCAGCTTGCATAGCACCGACCCAGTATTATGAAATACGTGAGTGCCTCGTTTTACAAATTTTTTCAATTTATTCCTCATGCCTTGTACTAACCACTGCCTTGTTTGCAAATTCTGCCTCACGCTACAAACTCCATGAGACAGAGTGGGAGGTGATCGAAGACATTTATAAGCGTTCCCTCAAGCTTCGGAGCTTCGACCATCTTATCGACTGAAGCAGATATTTTCTTGACTTCGGATTGATGGCCTCAAAGGGTAAGAGGCTCTTCCACTTGCTTTTATTTTTCTTTTTGGCAGACTTCTAATCCTGATTGGTGTTTGCAGATCACTTCAAAATTAGACGTGGGAGAAACTCAACGACACGAAATGTGTAGATAATAAGTATATAGTATCTTTAAACATACATTTAAAATTAATGTTTAAATTTGACTTTAATACATTAAAAAATTACATAATTATAATGAAAACAAAATAAGTTATAACTAAACAAGATAAATGCGAACAATATTGTGCTCAGAAGTAAATGAAATTTACTGCACCAACCATAATTCTATAAATTACTCTTTTTTTTATCTACATATGTACTTTAATATGCGTGAAGGCCGGTTTGATTCCCATTATTTTAGAATTCATTTTTTTTTCAAATTCATTTTCAACTATACTTCACAAAAGAAAATAATTAAAAAAAATTCTTACTTTTTAATCACAAATTCTTCAAGAATTCACTATTACAAAATATTAACCTCAAAATATGCTGTCAACAGATGCTGGATCCATCGTGCATGTGCAAGCTAAATCCAACACGTAAAGATAGATTAACTGTCCAAATTACTCCGAAATTGGATGTGGGAGAAGCTCAACGACACAAGACATTTTCGTTCGGATTCTGGCGAGATATCCGGGATACGATTGTATGATAATAACCAATCACTCAGATTAAATATTGTAAATCAATATTGGAGAGTAAAATAAGTTGCTCCAAGTATTTGAAATTGAATTAGCCTTTAATAGTTATATGATGGGGGTATTTATAATGTTACAAACTAAATATTGCCCCTTAGATGAAATTACACGTGAACTCGTCCCTAGCATCAAATCCTAGCCATGAAAAGCATTTGATGCTCTTACATCCTATTGACAAGACATAATTACACTTTTTACAGAAGTCACGTCAATTATTCGAATAAGATTTCTATAATAAATTCAGGATCTTTGCGTGTGGGTCGTCACTAGTTGGGCTGGAGCCTCGGATCTGGGCCTCTTCGGCATGTCCACCTCGAATTAATGACGGACCTCGGAAGTACCATATGGGCCTCGTCTTTATAGACGATGGTTCGATAGAGGTGGATCCTATAGCTTCCCTAGGTCGGCCACGTGGCAGATGCTAGTAGCTAGTCATAACACAAAACACATTTTAATGAAATAATGGGCATCAAATATGATTTACAAGTTTGGGCTCCATTTTAATAAACAGTACGTGACAAATCTCTCGTATGTATTTTTCAATCTGTCATTCGTATTTTTTGATCTTCTTATTAATTAGTTTTATGAAATATTGGACAATCAATCCTTCAATGTACCATTCGAGTAGTTTCAAACCTTTGAGCACGAGAAAATTGATCATCAATGTTCATTGCAGTTGTACAATCTATTCTTCATCCAAATTTTCTTTAGATTGTCACAAAACCTTACTTAACCCGTGTTTGACAACCATTATTTGGAAATTCTTTTTTTTTTAACATATTCATTTTCAATAACTCATTCACACAATGAAATATTCTGTACGTAAACTCAAAATTTTTCCTTACTTTTTAACTATATATTCTCTTAAAAATCACTAATCAAAACTCTAATTTTTCCAAAATAGGGACTTAATTACATTTGACAAGTTACATTAAAATCATATGTTTTTAAACAACTTCCATCATTGAGGATCAATTTATGAGTTATGATAATGGGTCGTGTAACTTTTTCCTAACTTTTGTAGTAAGGTTGTTGGAATAGAAATTAATAGCTATACACAGATGTCCCACTAGATCGGCACATCTTTAGCACCATCAATTTATTTACATTGAAATCACTACAAAATTAACCAAAAAAGGGAGCTTAAGGATAATTACTAGATTGAGTGGTGTGTGAACAAAAGAAGTAACCTACATTAGCAAATAACAATAAATTTGAACGCATCTATCCGCCCATTGCGACGTAGCATATCTAAATCACGTAAACTTTCAATGCAATTTTGTCTATCCTGGTGACAAACTTACATTTTTGTCCCCCTTTTCACACACGCGCGACTTTTGATCCTCTGACATTTGGAAATTAAAATCCCCCCACTCCACTCCACCCCACCCCCAACCTCCACCATTTCGTTGCAGTTGGAAATGGCACTCCATTTTTCTCTTATAAATCCTCAACCTTTTCTACCACAGAAAAAAGAGCCCCTTGTGATAATCTTTCTTGAATTTCTTTCTCTTAAAGATTTCTCTAAAATGGCCAAGCAAAACCTAAAAAATTCACAGTTCACTGCTGCAATTCTGCTGATTTGCTTCTTCATTTGCCAACTTTCACCAGTCACCTGCAGAACCATCAACGGAGCCTTTCCGGGGGAAGACTGAAGAGAACATCTTATATTCAGACAAGAACGTCGAACGGGGTTCACGTCCACCGCAAGCGACAAGACGAAAGAGATAGAGAAGCTGACTGCAGAATTTCATGCAACAAGGAAGACTGTGTTGGGAATTTATTTAAACATGTGCAGCGAAAAATAAACAATTTTCAATTTCACTAAGGATCTACATTGTATTTAGATAGAAACTGTGATAGAAATTATAACTTTGATGATTTCTGCAAACTCCTTTGCGTTTTCTTGAAATCAAACGATCATATCTGCAATCCAAGCTGTCCAAATGTCCAGCCTCCAATGGTGATCCACACAGAGAACAAGAATGACGGCTAGGGTTTCTTTTCTCGTGCTAGCAAGAATAATAAAAAATCCATATTTTTCTCAAACTCTAGTAGTATATTAATATAAGCTCAAGTGAGCTCGACCCTTCTCTTAAACTTAAGCCGGTCCAATATTTAATTAATAAAATTAATTAAATCTAGTTCATAAATTAATTAATCCAATTAATTAATTCGGACCTATTAATAAGCAACCCAATTAATTAATTATCCAACATTTATCAATTAATTAATTGGTAAAT
>CAIGRB010015537.1:0-10463 GCA_903798255.1 Fraxinus quadrangulata
TACCCATATTCCCCAAACTCGACAGAGTAGTATTCTCCAAAATATACCCAGATCCAACTCCCAACGGTACTGTACCAAACTGTATATCCACCACGGAACCAAATATGTGCTCATGTTTCTTCACTGATTCTACTCAATCTTGCAAGATGTATAATTGAGACTTTCTCCGCCCCTCTAATATAACACGGACATCCTTCCGGACCTTCAAGACTCTACCTATACCAGAGAACGTGTACCCTCTAGATTCCATGGTACTCAGCGAGATGATGTTTTTCTTCAAATCTGGAACATGTTGAACCTGGCCAAGTGTTCTGATTGGTCTACCCACCAACTTCAATCTGACTTTCCCAATACCAGCTACCCGACAAGATTCATTGTTTCCCATAACAACGACACCTTGCGCCACTAGTTCATATGATTCAAACAAATCCCGATTGGGAGTCATATGAAACACACAAGCTGTATCCAAAATCCACTCCTCGTCGGGCTTGGATTTCATGTTAAAAATAGTTAAAGTTATCCATCACTTACAAAGTTCTCTACGATGTCTGCTTCACCTAAAATCTCTTATTGTCTCCCACAATTTGCAGCTGAATTACCCTTACCATGCAACTTCTCGCAATCCTTCTTGATATTGCAGTAAAAATAGACCCTATTGTTGAAATCAACCCTCGACTTGCCACTTCGCCGATAACCACAAACTACAAGAGCTTCGTTATCATATTTGGAATTGGCCCCAATCAGATGCTTCATCTTCTCCTTTGAGAACAATACATCATACGCATCTTCAATGGTGAGTGTGTCACGACTGTACAGAATCGTGTCCCTAAATGTCGAAAACGAACTAGGCAGCGAGCACAACAGGATTAAGGCCAAGTCTTCTTCATCATATTTTACCTCTAATGTCTCCAGATCAGCGATAATCTCTTTAAACACGGCTAGATGATCTTCCAATGATTGGCCTTATGTAATGCGATGAGAATAAAGCCTCTACTTCAGATGCAATTTGCTGGTCAGACTTTTGGTTATGTACAATTGCTCCAATTTCAACCAAAATGCTGCTGATGTCTTCTCCTTCAAGACGTCCTGAAGAATGTTAGATAGATGAAGATGAATCTGCGAAAGTGTTTTGCGATCCTTCCGTTGTTTCTATTATGTTGTCCAAGTTGTGGGCATCTTATCAAATCCCAACAACGCATCATCCAAATCCATCTGTACCAATATATCTCTCTTCTTCACTTGCCAGGATGTATTGCGATCCAACAACGGAATATCATACTTCATGGTGGCCATCGATAACAAAAAACCTTAAACAATCAAATCCTTGCTCTGCGGAACTGCTGAACCTTGGCTCTGATACCACTTGTTAGGAATTTGAAGATGAGGCGTTATGGCGCGATATATCGCACAATTGATAATCAAGAACAATTTGTAAAAGAAAAGCAAATAAGAATAAGAAATTGGCAGATGAACCGAGTATTTTATTAATGACAACTAATTGAGAGAAAATACAACTTCTGCAATAATGTACTAATAAACTGAATGAAGAGTCTATTATTTATAGGAGACATGTCGAAATCCTAGAATAAACCTAATATATGTAAACTAGGTAAAAAAATCATGTAAAATCGAAAAATAAGGAAAAAGATCTGTGGTTCTCTCGAGCGATAAGCGGGCGACGGGCTGTCGCTCCAGCGACAGTCATGTGACAGCTTCCCTGCTCCAATTTTGCTCCTCTTGCTCGAGCATGAGTCGAGCGACCGTCCAGTGCTGTTAATCCGTATTTTTTCCTTCTTCTTGGACCATATTTTAACATCTTCAAGCCCAATACTCCACAATGCGAAACCTAGACCTAATTTAGGCCACGAAACCCAACAGTAACACTACCACCTCCTTCGCTGCTACCAAGTACCAAACTATATTCATCTAAACCCAACAAATCAGAACCATGTCGTCTTGTGCTGGCCACTCTAACTCACATTCTCGGCTTATCTACCTTTGTATTTGCCTATACGTCGTTGATTTTATTTGTTAGAATCACCATTTTTTCCCACAACATTGTTGCTGATGTGTGTTGTCCTACCCACCTTCGCATCTTGTTCATCCATCACCATCTTATAAACCATATCGTCACCACTGAAAAGATCTTACCATTTTTATCCAATTCGTGCAAGTTTCCTAGCCACTGCACTTCAAATTTCTCTTCTTGTCATTAGTTAATGAAATGACTAGCCACTCAATTTTATCCTCCATTACCACTTTGCTAAATGAAAAATAAACTACTACGGGTTACCAAATGCTCATTTAACTACTAACAAATTTACTCATCCATCACTGATCTCATTTTCATTTGTCTAGTTGTCAAAAAATTCCACGCGACAGATGAGAAAATGATGTGGTATATGAAATTTATGTTCCTCTCCATGTCAGTGCAAAATGTTGTTTGGTGAATAACTAAAATCATGTAATTTTTGGACTATGACATTTTCAGTTGGGCAAAAAAAATCCCTTAATAAAATTCACAAATTGAGTTCATACTTTCCCAAATCTTTTTCTCTTTCTCTATCTTTATATATTTATGGGTTTAAGGTCTTATTTTGAGGAAATGAAATCATTGATTAGGAATGAATTGGATCTAGGTTTCGTTCATCAATGGATCGGTCACCCAAAACCTCCAGCTCACATTAGATGCCACCCCTCACCTTCTCTAACTCCAATCAATGGTTCTTCTCAGTCTTACTTCACCTACTGCTTCCCTCGCATTAACACGTGCACTCTCTTTATACCCTCTCTTAAGCCCTTATACACAATGTATAACCAACTCAAAAAACTTAACAAAGTAAGAGCAGTATATGTATAGATTGTATGTTATATTGTATGTAGATCTTAGTTCGTACACAACCTGTAAATACTATAATGGATTTGAGTGATAACTTTAAACCAAAAATCAAACTTACCAACTTTACCAGAAATTGAATAGAATAACAGTAAAGAAATGAGTAATAAACACTAAATAAAAAAAATGCCAAAATAAAGCAAATTGAAATGGATGCAAAGTCGAGTTAAGAGTTGAACACTTTATCTTTATGTCGAGTTTACCTCGCAACGATGTCTACGGATGATGGCAAACAACTTCCAAGATACAACGACTATTTTTTTGTGTTTGTAGCACTCCAAAATACAAGAACAATGAACCGAAGATTGATTTTTGCACTCTTTCTGGAATGAAATGGAAAACAGATTTTTATATAGAGTTTTGGCTAGAAAAATATGAATTTAATGTTATACTATGACCGCATATCATTGGGATGATGTAATGGACATCCCAATAGTCTTATTTATAAATGAGGAAATGTTGTGAGTGAAGAGTCATGCCTTAAAACTCAGCAACATTTGCCAATGGTCGCAACTTTTGCCGTAACTCGCCGTCGCCGTTGCATCTCTTGTGTTAGAAATAGAGACTTTGTTGCTCGCCTGTCGCTAGACGGAGATAGATAAATACCGAGCCAGTTTCCTCTATTTTTCCTTCAACTTTGGACCGCACTTTTTATTCATCCAGAATTGGTTTTGATATTTCAAATATACCACAACATTCTACTTGACGAGTAGAATAAGTTCGTCTATTTATTTTTATAATTTGACTATCGGATCAAGTTCAAATATTGGGTCGAAATTGACACAAAAATCACTTTTTCATGGTTTAATACTTAACCAATTCTTACAATCCCACGCGTGAATGGAAATTCCACAATATGCAATCCATTATGCAAATTATACATACACTCTAACAAAGGAGTATATATGACAAGTTATAGTATCAGGATAGGTGTCTTATGATTTTGAACCTTCCTTAGTTGAATACAATAGAATTTACTAAGCTACTTAGTGAACGTGATATCTTAAACCATTTAGCTGTTCATGTAAATCAAAACAACTTTACCAATACCATAACCCATCTAACAACTTGGGTTCTCATGGTTTTGTTCATTTTGGTCCTGAAAAACTCTTGGTTTCATAAGTGTTTTAAGAGAATTTAAGCCTCAAATTCTCGTAGAATCGGTCTAACCTCACACTTACATAAGTGATCTCTTATAGTATTGTAACATACATCTCTTATCTACTTCCAAGATATAGAAATCATTAAAAGTATACATTTATCCATGAACACCTTTTATTCCACCACTTTAGATTTGTAGGAATGGGAGTAAGAACACTGAATCTTTCATAAGTTAGTTGTCTTATTGAACCAAGATCTTGGGATCTCCTAACTACAAGGTTGGGTTTGTACTATGGTGATTCCATTCGATAGGTTTTAGGCCAATTCCCCTAGAAAGATGGTATACTTGATCTCTTATTAGTCAGTTCGTCAAATGATCCGCTATGTTTTCTTTTGATTTAACATAGTTAATTGAAATTATACCATTCGATATCAAATGTTTAATGTTATTATGTCTCCAATGAATATGTCGAGATTTACCATTATACATATTATTTTGTTCCCTTGCAATGGCTAGTTGATTATCACAATGTATATTAATCACAAGTATTGGTTTTTCCCTACATGGAATATCTTTTGAGAAAATTACAAAGCCATTCCGTTTCTTTTCCGGTTTTATCTAAAGCAATAAACTCAAATTCCATCATAGATCGAGCTATATAAGTTTTCTTATATAATTTTCAGGACATAGCTCTGCCTTCAATGGTAAACGCATAACCACTTGTAGACTTTGAATTCT
This sequence comes from Fraxinus quadrangulata, assembly GCA_903798255.1. Lineage (NCBI taxonomy): Eukaryota > Viridiplantae > Streptophyta > Magnoliopsida > Lamiales > Oleaceae > Fraxinus > Fraxinus quadrangulata. Next base: position 4,737 of record CAIGRB010015537.1, read on the forward strand.
TTGTGTTGATATCCAATTTGTATTGCTATATTCTTCTAAAACTATAGGATATCTTGAGTAGTGTAATCCATAACTAACCTTGTGTCTTAAGTATTTAAGAACTCGGGTCAATGCCGTCCAATGGTCATTACTTGGATTACTTGTAAATCTACTCAACTTGTTGACTGCATATGCTATATCAGGACGCGTACAGTTGTTAATATACATCAAGCTGCTTATAACGCGTGAATATTCTAATTGATATACAGTATCACCAGTATTTTTGGCTAAGTGTAAATTTAAGTCCATGGTGTTTTAACTGATTTATCGTCATACGTCTTAAACTTCTCAAATATAGTTTCAATAGAATATGATTGAGATAATTACAAACCGTCGAGTGTCTTAGAGATTTTAATCCCTAATATTACGTCAACGACTCCTGTATCATTCATGTTGAAAATGTTTTATCAATATTTTCTTAGCCGAGGTAATAATGTTCGAATTATTTCCCATAATTAGCCTATCATCAACATATAGACATATGATCACGTATCCATTAGGTGTATGTTTGATGTAGACACATTTGTTATATTCATTAATTCTGAAACCATTTGACAACATAGTTTTGTCAAGTTTTTAATATCATTGCGTTGGTGCTTGTTTTAATCTTCACCACGATTTTACAAGCTTACACACATTCTTCTCATTTCCTAGAACAGTAAAACCTTCAGATTGTTCCATATATATTATTCTTCTAATTTGCCATTTAAAATATAGTCTTAACATCCATTTAATATATTTCGAGATTATGCAATGCAACAATTGCAATTAATACATGCATAGACGTGATTCTTGTAACAGGTGAATATATCGATGAAATCTATTCCTTCTTTTTGCTTATATCCTTTGGCTATTAGTCTAGCCTTATACTAGTCTATTGATTCATCAGACTTCAATTTTTTTTTTTTTTTTGAAAATCAACTTACAACCTAAAACTTTGTTTCTCGGAGGAAGTTCAACAAATTCCCAATTATGGTTATTCATCATGGATTCAATTTCATTATTAACCACTTCTTTTTGAAAAGGAGTTTCAAGAGTGGAAATTGCTTCATTAAACGTCCTTGAATCATGTTTTAGTAGATTTGTTACAAAATCTGAACCAAAGGTCTTATAAATTATTTTCCTTTTACTGCGCCTTAGTTCTTCATTTATTTGACGATTACTATCTTCTTGATAGTTTCCATTTGCAGTATCGTAAGTTCATTTGCGTGAGCTTATTACTTTCTCTTTATAAGGAAAGACATCTTTAAAGAAAGCAGCATTCCTTGATTCAATGATAGTACTTACATGTACATCAAGTATTTCAAATTTATGAAGCAAAAATCAATAGCACTACTATTGTTTGCATATCCGATAAAGACACAATCTATTACCATAGGTCCAATCTTTACTTGTTTAGGTTTAGGTATATGTACATTTGCTAAACACCTCCACACTTTAAGATATTTGTAGAAAGTTTTTGACATTTTCATAACTCATAAGGTTATTCAACCTTACTCTTGTATGGTATTTTATTAAGGATATGATTTACCGAAAGTACTGCTTCCCCTCACAAAGTTTTGAGATAAGCCTAAATTAATCAACATTGCATCCATCATTTTCTTAAGTGTTCGATTTTTGCATTCAGTAATACTATTAGATTGAGATTAGTATGGTGCTGTAATTTTATAAATATTTTCAAATTCCGAACAAAATTCTTCAAATGGTATTCCCCACCTCAATCATTACGAATTGCCTTTATTCTTTGTCCAAGTTAATTTTCAACTTCAGTTTTATAGCGCTTAAATACTTCCAAATCTTCAGCTTTACTTTTCAACAAGTATATATAACAATATCTTGTACAATCATCTATTAACGTGATAAAATACTTTTTACCACCTTTTGTTTAGACATACTTTAAATTACGTATACCTGTGTGAATAAGTTCCAAAGGTGTTGCGCTTCGTTCAACTAATGAAACGGTGCTTTGGCTAACTTAGCCTCCACACAACTTTTGTATTTTTCATTTGTATTAAAATGCATACTTGGTAGTAAACTTAAATTCATTAATTTGTGTATAAAACTAAAGTTTACATGTCCTAATCTATGATCCCATATTCGAAGTATCATTCGAAGAGGTATCAATACTATTAATCGTATTCATCTCTGTTTACGAAAAATATAAGATAAACCAAAAATAAAATCCGAGAAGAAGTAGATGAAGTTAAACTAAAGTGAAATCAGTTTAATCGAATAAAATTATTGCTAAAACAGAAATCGACTTAAGATTGTTGATAATATAATGGATTTGAGTGATAAGTTTAAACAAAAAATCAAACTTACCAACCTCACCAAAAATTGAATAGAGTAACGGTAAGAAAATGAGTAATAAATACTAAAGGAAAAGAATGTCAAAATAACGCCAAGTGAAATGGATGTAAAGTCGATGCAAGAGTTCAACTCTTTGTCCTTAAGTCGATTTTGCCCTGTAATAGTGCCTACGGATGATGGCAATCAACTCCCAAAATACATCGACTATCTCTTTGTGTTTGTATCACTCCAAAACATAAGAATAACGAACCAAAAATTGATTTTTGTACTCCTTCTAGAATGAAATGGAAAATAGATTTTTATGCAAAGTTTTGGCTAGAAAAAGATGAATATAATGTTATGCTATGATTGCATATCATTGTGATGAAGTAATGGACGTACCAAGGATCTTATTTACAAATGAGCAGCGGCTGTAAGTGAAGAGACACGCCTCCAAACTCAACAACCTTTGCCAAGGGTCACAACTTTTGTTGTCGCTCGTCTATCGCTCGAATGTCAGAAACAGAGATTCTGTACCTCACATATTGTGAACCTGTCGCTCGAGCGACAGTTTCACCACTGGAGCGATATGCGAGCAACGGAGATAGATAAATATCCAACCAGTCTCCTTTTTTTCTTGAACTTTGAACCGTAGTTTCTCATTCATCCGAAATAGATTTTGATATTCCAAATATACCACGATAATCTACTTGACGGGAATAATAAGTTAGTCTATTTATTTTCATAATTTGACTATCGAATTAAGTCTGAATATTTGGCTGAAATTGACAATAAAGTCACTTTTCCATGGTTTAACTTAACCAATTCCTACATAATTGGAATCTGAATTTCTGACTATTTTGTTTTTAGTTTGATTAGAGGAGGGCAAGGAATGGAAAGTCTAGGGGCAGAGTTATCGATTGATGCGCCAAAAATTGCTATTCAATTAGAGATTTCAGATTTATTCCTGCAATTCAATTTGGAGGATTTGAGTTTTGCTGGGAAAAGCCAAAAATGAGTTTGTCAAATGAATAATGCTAGATGTACATTCTCTTTTAACACCTTCGTTGACATTCCCCTACGTAGAAGAAATCTAGGCAGTGATGTGATGGTTGTGGTCAAAATTAATGGTGTAGATATAGCCACATGAAAGAGTGTAAACATTGATGTCAACCACAATGTTGCCCTTGCTTGGTCTATTATTTCTAAAATATGTTCTCTCTCTCTCTCTCTCTCTCTCTCTCTCTCTCTCTCTTATTTTCAACCACACATTTTTCAATACAATAATATTACACGTAAATCTAAAAAATTTTCTTATTTTTTAATTATACATTCTTCATCAAATCACTATTCCAAAATGTATTTTTGACAAGAAAATGGGGCCCAAACAAGCTTGTAGTATGGTTGTTGTCAATGGAACCAAAATTGATATTCAATCCAATGTTTTTGTACCTACCCTTTCATCCATTAGCACCGTGAATTGCCACATCATTTTTAAGTAGTAACGAGTGATGGATAAGTAAATGCATTAATAATTCAGCAAGCATTCGACAATCCTTATTTTTCAGTGAACAAGTAGTAATTAAGTATAAAATTCAATGGCCACTCATTTGTCACCGGCATGCCCTTGGATTCGCCTTTCAACCACTACCACTCATAAATTCTAGTCACCCGACAATCCCATCACTCAACACCCAAGTTGCCAAAATCCAGCTAATAATCTCTCGTAAAGTTGTAGTCAAACAAACAAACCATTCTTCACTCATCAAATGACCATCTCCTTCCGAATCTCGCACTGGCGAATGCGCCACCACATCCTGCTACATGTGTAGATTGGCTTCCGTCCAAATTCCACACTAACCAACACACCACCACCATCTACCAGTCTCTACACCCCACCCACGGCAGACCCACAACAAAAACCAAGCTATCCCCACCCATTCCACCTAACATAAGACACCAATAACCACTTTTATTTCTATGATCCACCTCCAGCAATCGTCGGCATCCCCAATCCCACCTTTTCCTTTGATCTTTGTGTCTGTCTCTGTTCGAATTTTTGCATCTATGTCTATATCTAGCGTATTAGGGAAGAGATATTGATTTCGAATCTTCCAACAAAGCAGAAAGAGTATAGGTTGGCCACTAATTTTGGGAATTTTCCTATTTAGATACTTCAATCATAATATGTTGATTAGTTTCTTTTTGTGATTTAGAGAAAAAAAGAAGTAAAAAAGGTTGAAAAAAAAAAGCGAAAAAAGAAAATGAACAGCATTTTGGCTAATATTTGCAGGATCTCTGATCTATTTTCCTGCCGATTTATTCAAAGCTATTAGTAAAAATTCAATTATAGCAGCCTATATCTATGCTAGCTTGAAGATGATTAGGATATTGTTTTGGCTCTTTTGAGTCTCATTAGTACTAATTTCTTGGATCTTACTTCTTATACATCAAGATTTATATAATAAACATTCTACTATTTGTCAATTTTAAACGCAATCAACTTTTTCATTCAATTTTTTCTCCACACGTTATATTAAGTAATCATTTTTCATGTACATAGCAAAATCCTAATTTCTTTTATGCTGAAAACTTTCTTTTATTCCGGTGTTTTGGCACATCAAATTTAAGGTAAAAAAAAAAATTAGTTGCTTTGTTTTCATTAAAATACAAAGTTTCTTTGTCTTGATACTCTTCTCTTATCATGTATAAATCTGTAAAATCTTTTATACCTACACCAGATCCATATATCATTACCACAATTTTGTGCATTTTCGCTCCCCTTATCAATACAATCCTCCGGCTATGAACTATGTTGAAATTCATTATCCTTCTAGGAAAGTTCCATTACAATCGCTCGATGGTTGGGCTAGTCGAGAGTCATTCCTCAATTGACTCAATAATCTTGAAAATTTCTTTGCTTTTCACACTTGAGTGATTCACGTCCAATTTGTCTTGTTAATATGTCATTGGTCGGTTCTGTTAGAATTTATTGAAAATTATATTTACGTAATTGTCTACATTAATGCTCTTTCACTTTGTGGGATGAGTGAAATGAATATTAAGTAATAAATGTGTTTCTATGTATCATCGAGCTTAATTGTTAAATCAATTTTTTTTGTAATGTATACAAGGTATGTCTAGAGGTGTCAATCCGGGTGGTTCAAGCCGGGTCAGCCCACCAACATATGAGCCCGATAACGGCCCGCGTGAAAAAAACCCCGCCCACTACGGGTTTCGGGTCGGCCCACAAATTTTGGACTACAACCTAGGTCCGCTCGCTGACCCATGCTGGTCACGGGTCGCTATTTGTTTCGATTTGGCCCATATTATTGTATAAATATATAGATTTTTTCATATTTATAGCAAAAAATAATTTTTTTGTTAAATGTAAACTAA
>CAIGRB010015540.1:14553-38171 GCA_903798255.1 Fraxinus quadrangulata
AAACAAATTATTCCTTTTTAAATTAAATAATAATTTGAAATTGAAAATTAATAAATTAGATATTCTTTTTAACCAAGTTACCAAATTCATTTTTTTTTCTTTTTGTTTATGTTTAAAATTCTTTTTAATTAAATTTTCTTTTTAAACAAATAGTTAGTTTTTTCAATTTTACTGAAATAATAGTTATATTCTTTATTTGTTTTTTATAATTTAATTTTGTTTAATTTTTGTTTTTTATTATTATTTTTTGGTTATAATTTAAAAATACCTTAATTTTTTCTTCTAATTATAATATTTTTGGTCATTAATTTCTATTTAATTTAATTAATCATTTTTTAAATTTGTATTGAATTTATTTTTCGTTCTTCTCCTTTAATTTATGAAATCATTTTTTTTTATTATCGTCGATGTTTTGCGGATGGTAGTTACAATTTGGTTCGAGATTATGCGTTATTTTTATTATTTCTGTTCAATGTTCTAACATTTGAATTTTGCAGGATGGAGTATCATTTAGATGTAGAGTTGAGACGGATGGCAGGGAAAGCTATTTGAAACAGTAGGTTTGAGAGTTTTATTTTTGTGTTGGAGCTGCTCGATGATCATCATGGAGATATGCTACGATAGTCTTTCCTGTGGCCCCTATACCAGTTGTGAGATGTGTAGTACTTAGGACAGATCATCAATGCACTGCTATGTCGGCTTCTTAGGCCAGTCGACGGTGATGCCTTTCACTTCGACCTCGGGGGCAAGGTCTTTAGTTTCTCGATGTTTGAGTTTACCCTGATCACTGGACTGAGGATTACAGGTGACAAGGCAGCCACTGAGAGAAGCAACAGGCTGTACGAGACGTACTTCTAGGGACATGGGAAGATGCTTCTACCTTAGTTGATGGGCGCGATCAAGAAGTGCGACCGGATGTTAGATAGGTTGAAGCTTGGGCTGGTCTACATCATTGAGAGCGTGATGAGGTGTCATCACAACAAGACTGTAGTTGACATTTTTCATTTGCAAGTTATTGACGACATTGATACGTTCAATAACTATCAGTGGGGCTGGAGATGTTTTGAAGACACTTTATACGTCTTCACCAGATCACACTCGAAGCCCAAGTGGTCCATGCGTAAGTACGATACATATGGATTACCCTTGACAGTGAAGGTAAATGTTTAATATCATAAATGTTAAAAACATTTCATGCTAAATTTATATATAATAAGTGTATGCGTTACAGATCTGGGCATATGAGACAGTCCACCTATCGGGCACTCGATTTGCGAGGCGAGGGAAGACACGCTGTCATTGGATGCATCATTGGCGAGCATCCCCAGCAGACGGATGTCCGTCCGACAAACAATTATCAGCCCTCCTCGACGACCCTCTGGTAAGTATTGTAGAATTATATTGTACATCGTTTCAGAATTTCATCACATGATCATTAACTAGTTAAAATGTCAATACGTCAACTTGAGGTCCTAATCCAGTTGACACCGTCGATGGAGGATGAGGGTCGTGGTCTTGTGCTTGAATTAGCCGTTCTGTATACTCTACGAGACCAAATATCCAATTCTATCCTACACTGAGATCAAGCATGAGAATTGAATATAATCATTGATTATCGTTTTGTATGAGTTAGCCTATTTTAACTAAGTTAATAACTTTTAATGTTATTTGCATAGGAGCGCGGTCCAGTTGGATTGCCTCCATCCCCGATGGGATCACCTTCGCTACCGATGACATCTCATTCTCCTCCATCCAGACACCACCTCTGTGGATCTCCTGTGTACAGTGATCTGTATGACCTTCGGCTAGATTTATTACGAAGATGAGGAGGAGGTGGGTGCGCTACGAGGGAAGGTAGGGACGCTACGACGAGAGATGAGCGACAAGATATCGAGTTTACATCAAGATGTTGCAGTGCTCTACAGCCATGTATCAAACCTTGAGGTGGAGGTCATAGCGCTCCGAGGCGATATAGCAGGACTGCGAGATGGTGATAGACAGGACGATGGAAAGGATGATGAAGATCGAGGTCATCCCTCGTTGTGGCCAGATACTGCATTTTGGGCGGAGGCGGAGTCGGAAGTGGCCCCGATAATGGAGGTGGATGTGCTCGAGGTGGAGGAGGTGGAAGTGCCTGAGGCGACGGAGGGGGTGTCTTCAATGACAGAGGAGGGGGTGGCGGAGGTAGTACCCCTGATGACGGAGGAGGAGAGGACGTCGATCGTAACAAGGGGTAAAAGGCGTGCTATTGACGTGTCAGAGTAGGTGATCGGCAAAAGGCCGAGATTGCCGTCACAATACGTCGTATCTGCCTTTACGGCTGAGGCGAAGAGGATGACGTTTGTCAATGAGATGTACCCCAATCTCTTCCGGAAGGTGGACCATGCCAACTGAAAAACGTTCGAGACGGAATGGAGAAAAATTACGCCCTGGTAAGTACTTTACAATTTCAGTGAAGTAAGCTACACTAACTCATCTATACTTCTTTTAACATTTTTTCTGTTTCTTTTTTCAGAGATAGCCGCATGGTAAGAGGGAGACTATCTCGAAGGCCTATAAATGGTTTCATGACATAACCACTTCGGGGACTTGACTTGTCGAAGATGTAAGTGAAATAGTCATATTGTTATTTATTATATATACATTATTTTTTTATTGGTGTTTCTTGATGTAGCAGATCGACCTAGCCATGGACTTATTGAGTGATCGACCTCAAAGATATCCAAAATCATTCGACATTCCAGGTCGACTCATATTGAGCACCAAGTTCGTACGTACCGTTAGCATTGAGCATTAGTCGCTTCAACTTATGGGTAATGAGTATGTGCTGCCCGAATATATTACCGAATGGGTCGTAGGGATGTGGTCGAGTGTCGAGGGAAAGCCATAGGAGTGTTGTATGCATATATACATTTCAGTGATCATGAATCATCATTGCATTGCCATGGAGATTGTATTCGCTGACTCCACTTTATATGTGTACAATTCCGACCAATCCTATCTGACACAAGACTAGTTTGAACATAACTTGGAGTTGCTTTTAGTGATCGTTCCCTTGATGACTGCTTGAACAGACTAGGTATCGTGCGGGATACGATGACGAAGAGACAGTCGAGATCGTAAGTATTTATAATTTTTTAAAACTTGGAAACTTAATTTTTAGCTACACGGTACCATATTAACACGTTATTATTTAATTACAAGGGTGATTGTGGCATGAATACAATAAAATACATTGAATATTTTAGTATATGACATAAGGTTGATGAAATCAACCATGTATATTTAATTGTTCATTTATTCATGAAATAATTATAAATATTGTAAACTCATGTGAACATTGTATTTTTAATTATTTATTCATTTATCAAATATTTGCCCTCTATCCCTCGATTATGATTTCATATAATTTAGTCCTTCATTTCACAGTGATACCATTACACATCGGTCTAATTGTCATTTAGAGTAATCTGACATGTACAAAATTGACGAGTATGCCTTGTTGCTCCACGCCTGTCGCACCTACGTGGTCAAGAAAACTCTCTGGTAGATTGTATTCTAGACGTACGTGGACGTTCAGGGCCACGAGGTTCAACTTACGGTGGCAACAAACTATTAAATAGGAAAATATGGTCAGAAACTTTCCACTCGGCTTCATTAGGTAGAGGAAATATAGTCTCAACATACGCTGCTCTCCAATAATCAGCCATGTAATAAGGGTATAATAAGGAGAGTATAATGTTCTCGTTGTAAAGCCTTTATATATAGCCTCCGCGATTGCATGCTCACATGGAAAACTCTCCAACTAAAGTTGACGACAAGTGCATGTGTTATCAGTCAAGTCTACAATGTAGGCCATATTACGTACACATTTCACGGAGAAGCGCAACTCATCTAGTGGTTCGACATTCAACTTTATCGCAAGTTCTGCAGCTTTGAAGAGTTTTTCCTCTTAAGTCGGGGCTAGCACACTCATGCAACTTTTTGATTCCGCACGTCGATCGTGAAATCACTACTGCAATTTGTTACAAATGTTCTCAATAATTGCGAGGATTGATAACTCTCAATCTTTCTTAAATAATACATTGAGAGACTCCGCATTATTTGACGTCATTATATTGTATCGGCATCTTGAAAAATATGATTGTGTCTAGTGTTCAATCCCCATTTTGTCAGATACTCCTATGCCGGTAATAATTTACTTCCTATTTCCACAGTGAACTTATTACACCTTTTAGCACTATAAGCTTTGGCTGCTCTCCTGAATAATGAAATGATGCCTTTGTCCAAATACTTAATCTTCAAGTTGTCTTGTATATGATACATGCAATATCTATGATGTGCCTCGGGAAAAAACTTTTACGATATCATTTATTATAGACGGTCCCCGATCAGTTACAAAGGCAAGGTCCTCGACTTCCCCGATTACTTCTCTCAACTTTGTGAAGAACCAACACATAGACTGATCATTCTCGCTATAGACTATATTGAATGCAAGAGGGTAAATTTGAATGTTGGAATATTGACATGTAGTAATTATTAACTTGCCTTCGTATCTAGCTTTTAGAGTTGTACCATCGACTAAAATTAGGGGTCGCATCGTATTTCGAAATCCTCGAATGCATTGTCCAAGAGCCATGAAGAAAAACTTAAAGCAATTCTCGCTCTCCGTCTCAATAAAAAAGGCCGAGCAAAGATTAGTTGTTCCCATGTTATGGCAATACCTGACCAATTGAGTAAAGCTGTCCTCCACCGAGCCCATTAAATTCTCCAATGCACATTCTTTGGCCTTTCAAGCCTTCTGATAGCTCATGATCACTCCATACTCTCGATGGACGTTGTTAATGATGTCGAAAGGTCCGTAGATCGTCTGTGGGTCCTAATAATTGTGCATTATCTATCGACCAATAAACCATGCTTGAGCTTGCCTGTGATTATTTCGACGACTTTCCACTTCGCAAGTATGTTCCTAATTATACATACAAACTACAAAAAACTCATTTGTGTCCATTTTCGTCGCTCGCAAACACCAACGGCAAGTGTCGTCGATGCAAATAATCGTCAACAATGACTTGTTTGATTTTTTAACTTTGAACTCAAAGTTGTATTTCAGTGCAATTCGATGCACATCTTCCTGTAAATCTTTTTTTGTTTCGAACAGATATTTGACATACAAATCCTCATTATCGAGAACCACACGGGAAGAATTAGATGACGCTTCACTCGTTCTAGTCCTTGTGCTCTCACCCTACTCATGTCTCCGACGGGATAAAGCAATCAAATCCTCATTTGTAAATTCATTGTCGTTCTCGTTGTCGTGAACTACCGATGAAATTTTGTGTGTAACATTGAAATCACGATGAGAAACAACTGGTTTGAGAATAACCACATCATCCTACGAGCTATCTCCACTCTATCCTAAAAATTATGGCATTGTGATCCTCTCCAGCCGAATCTTTGTGTCCATCTTCGACGACATCCTTCCTCATTAAAGTCACTTAAAGATGAGTTGTGTATATTTTGTTCAATTCAAATAGATAATTTACTTCTTCATCACAAGTAATCTTCATAGGTGAAATCGGAATAGATGAATCATCCTTGAATCGAAATCTAAGTTCCATATCGTACCGAGAGGGAATGACATTTAGCTTGTTTTGTAAATCATGGTACATTCCTGCATATGTTGTACTCTCCACTATTTAAATTGGAATACCACCATGTTTATGATTCCATCTCCATACCCATTGATCATTTTCATCCAATTTGAAGTTATCAAAGAAACAAACTGGCATTACAAACATATCTACAAGACGAAACATAATTTTTTATGAAAATATACAGTCATTCGGCTCGACTGGATCAGTTGTTCCGGCTGTTAATCGAAAAAAAAAATTCGGATGTTTTTATCAATTAAAACATATAAAAATTTAACGAAAACGAAATAAAACATACGTAAATATACTTACCGATTTGAAGTGATTGATATTAAAAAATATTTCCTTATTTTAGTATTCGATAAAATTCAGAGATTTTGAGGTTGAAGCAGGTGATAGTTGAGAGAGTTTTTATCTATGTTGGAATAGACAGATGCTTCTACCTTAGTTGATGGGGGCGATCAAGGAGTGCGACCAGATGTTAGATAGGTTGAAGCTTGGGCTGGTCTACATCATTGAGAGCGTGATGAGGTGTCATCACAACAAGACTGTAGTTGACATTTTTCATTTACAAGTTATTGACGACATTGATGCGTTTAATAACTATCAGTGGGGCTGGAGATGTTTTGAAGACACTTTATACGTCTTCACCAGATCACACTCGAAGCCCAAGTGGTCCATGCGTAAGTACGATACATATGGATTACCCTTGGCAGTGAAGGTAAATGTTTAATATCATAAATGTTAAAAAAAATTCATGCTAAATTTATATATAATAAGTTATGCGTTACAGATATGGACATATGAGATAGTCCATCTATCGGGCACTCGATTTGCCAGGCGAAGGAAGACACGCTGCCATCGGATGCATCATTGGCGAGCATCCCCAGTAGACGGATGTCCGTCCGACAAACAATTATCATCCCTCCTCGACGACCCTCAGGTGAGTATTGTAGAATTATATTGTACATCGTTTCAGAATTTCATCACATGATCATTAACTAGTTGAAATGTCAATACGTCAACTTGAGGTCCTAATCCAGTTGACACCGTCGATGGAGGATGAGGGTCGTGGTCTTGTGCTTGAATTAGCCGTTCTGTATACTCTACGAGACCAAATATCCGATTCTATCCTAGATCGAGATCAAGTATGAGAATTGAATATAATTATTGATTATCGTTTTGTATGAGTTAGCATATTTTAACTAAGTTAATAACTTTTAATGTTACTTGTATAGGAGCGCGGTCCAGTTGGATTGCCTCCATCCCCGATGGGATCACCTTCGCTACCGATGAGATTTCATTCTTCTCCATCCAGACACCACCTATGTGGATCTCTTGTGCACAGTGATCTGTATGACCTTCGGCTAGATTTATTACGGAGATGAGGAGGTGGGTGCGCTACGAGGGAAGGTAGGGACGCTATGACGAGAGATAAGCGCAAGATATTGAGTTTACATCAAGATGTTGCAGTGCTCTACAACCATGTATGAAACCTTGAGGTGGAGGTCATAGCGCTCCGAGGCGATATAGTATGACTGCGAGAGGGTGATAGACAGGACGACGGAAAGGGTGATGGAGATCGAGGTCATCCCCCGTTGTGGCCAGATACTGCATTTTGGATGGAGGCGGAGTCGGAGGTGGCCCCGATGATGGAGGTGGATGTACTCGAGGTGAAGGAGGTGGAAGTGCCCGAGACGGCGGAGGGGGTGCCTTCAATGACGGAGGAGGGGGTGGTGGAGGTAGTACCCCCGATGACGGAGGAAGAGAGGACGTCAATCGTAGCAAAGGGTAAAAGGCGTGCTGTTGACGTGTCAGAGTAGGTGATCGACAAGAGGTCGAGATTGCCGTCACAATACGTTGTATTTGCCTTTACGGCTGAGGCGAAGAGGATGACGTTTGTCAACGAGATGTACCCCAATCTCTTCCGAAAGGTGGACCATGCCAACTGAAAAACGTTCGAGACGGAATGGAGAAAAATTACGCCCTGGTAAGTATTTTACAATTTCAGTGAAGTAAGCTACACTAACTCATCTATACTTCTTTTAACATTTTTTCTATTTCTTTTTTCAGAGATAGCCGCATGGTAGGAGGGAAGACTATCTCGAAGGCCTATAAATTATTTCATGATATAACCACTTCGGGGACTTGACTTGTCGACGATGTAAGTGAAATAGTCATATTATTATTTATCATATATACATTATTTTTTGTTGGTGTTTCTTGATGTAGCAGATCGACCTGGCCATGGACTTATTGCGTGATCGACCTCGAAGATATCCAAAATCATTCGACATTCCAGGCCGACTCATATTGAGCACCAAGTTCGTACGTATCGTTACCATTGAGCATTAGTCGCTTCAACTTATGGGTAATGAGTACGTGCTACCCGAATATATTATCGAATGGGTTGTAGGGATGTGGCCGAGTGTCGAGGGAAAGCCATGGGAGTTTTGTATGCATATATACATTTCAGTGATCGTGAATCATCATTGCATTGCCATGGAGATTGTATTCGCTGACTCCACTTTATATGTGTACAATTCCGACCATTCCTATCTGGCACAAGACCAGTTCGAACATAACTTGGAGTCACTTTTAGTAATCGTTTCCTTGATGACAGCTTGAACAGACTAGGCATCGTTCAGGATACGATGACGAAGAGACAGTCGAGATCGTAAGTATTTATAATTTTTTTAAACTTGGAAACTTAATTTTTAGCTACACGGTACCGTACTAACACGTTATTATTTAATTACAAGGGTGATTGTGGCATGAATGCAATAAAATACATTGAATTTTTTAGTATATGACATAAGGTTGATGGAATCAACCAATCATGGATACAAATTTGGAGGAATAAATTAGCGTGCAATTTGTATAAATTCGAGTGTGACCATAAACANGATTGAATCAACCAATCATGGATATAATATTGTTTGAATAAATTAGCGTGCGATTTGTATGAATTCGAATGTGATCCGTATACATTGTATATTTAATTGTTCATTTATTCATGAAATAATTATAAATATTGTAAACTCATGTAAACATTGTATCTTTAATTATTTATTCATTTATCAAATATTTGCGCTCTAGGTCCCTTGATTATGATTTTGTACAATTTAGTCCTTCATTTCATAGCGATACCATTACACATCGGTCTAATTGTCATTTAAAGTAATCTGACTTGTACAAAATTGACGAGTATACCTTGTTGCTCCACACCTGTCGTACCTACACGGTCAAAAAACTCTCTCATGGATGGTATTCTAGACGTACGTGGACGTTCAGAACCACGGGGTTCAACTTACGGTGGCAACAAACTATTAAATGGGAAAATATGATCAGAAACTTTCCACTCGGCTTCATTAGGTAGAGGAAATATAGTCTCAACATACGCTGATCTCCAATAATTAGCCATGTAATAAGGGTATAATAAGGAGAGTATAATGTTCTCGTTGTAAAGCCTTTATATATAGCCTCCGCGATTGCATGCTCACACAAAAAACTCTCCAATTGAAGTCGATGACAAGTGTATGTGTTATCAGTCAAGTCTACAATGTAGGCCATATTACGTACACATTTCACGGAGAAGTGCAACTCATCTAGTGGTTCGATATTCAACTTTATCGCAAGCTCTGCAGCCTTGAAGAGTTTTTCCTCTTAAGTCTGGGCTAGCACACTCTTGCAACTTTTTGATTCCGCACGTCGGTCGTGAAATCACTGCTGCAATTTGTTACAAATGTTCTCAATAATTGCGAGGATTGATAACTGTCAATCTTTCTTGAATAATACATTGAGAGAATCCGCATTATTTGACGTCATCATATTGTATCGGCATCTTGAAAAATATGATTGCGTCTAGTGTTCAATCCCCATTTTGTCAGATACACCTATGCCGGTAATAATTTACTTCCTATTTCCACCGTGAACTTATTACACCTTTTAGCACTATAAGCTTTGGCCGCTCTCCTGAATAATGAAACGATGCCTTTGTCCAAATACTTAATCTTCAAGTTGTCTTGTATATGATACATGTAATATCCATGATGTGCCTCGAGAAAAAACTTCTACGATATCATTTATTATAGATGGTCCCCGATCAGTTACAAAGACAAGGTCCTGGACTTCCCCAATTACTTCCCTCAACTTTGTGAAGAACCAGCACATCGACAGATCATTCTCGCTATAGACTATACCGAATGCAAGAGGGTAAATTTGAATGTTGGAATCTTGACATGTAGTAATTATTAACTTGCCTTCGTATCCAACTTTTAGAGTTGTACCATCGACTAATCTAGCTCTTAAGGTTGTACCATCAATTAGAAGTAGGGGTTGCATCGTATATCGAAATCCTCGAATGCATTGTCCAAGAGCCATAAAGAAAAACTTAAAGCAATTCTTGTCCTCCGTCTCAATAAAAAAGGTCGAGCCAAGATTAGTTGTTCCCATGTTATGGCAATACCTGGCATATTGAGTAAAGCTGTCCTCAACCGAGCCCATTAAATCCTCCAATGCACATTCTTTGGCCTTCCGACCTTCTGGTAGCTCATGACCACTCCATACTCTCGATGGACGTTGTTAATGATGTCGAAAGGTCTGTATATCATCCGTGGGTTCTAATACTTGTGCATTATCTGTCGACAAATAAACCATGCTCGAGCTTGCCTGTGGTTATTTCGACGAATTCCCACTTCGCAAGTATATTCCTAATTATATATACAAACTACAAAGAACTCATTTGTGTCCATTTTCGTCGCTCGCAAACACCAACGGCAAGTGTCGTCGACCCAGACAATCGTCAACAATGACTTGTTCGATTTTTTAACTTTGAATTCAAAGTTGTATTTCAGTGCAATTCGATGCACATCTTTCTGTAAATCCCTTTTTGTTTCGAACAGATGTTCGACATACAAATCCTCATCATCGGGAACCACACGGCAAAAATTAGATGATGCTTCACTCATTCTAGTCCTTGTGCTCTCACCCTACTCATGTCTCCGACGGGATAAAGCAATCAAATCCTCGTTTGTAAATTCATTGTCGTGAACTACCGATGAAATTTTGTGTGTAACATTGAAATCACGATGAAAAACAACTGGTTCGAGAATAACCACATCATCCTACGAGCTATCTCCACTCTATCCTAAAAATCATGGCATTGTGATCCCCTCTAACCGAATCTTTGTGTCCATCTTCGACGACATCCTTCCTTATTAAAGTCACTCAAAGAGGAGTTGTGTATATTTTGTTCAATTCAAATAGATAATTTACTTCTTCATCACAAGTAATCTTCATAGGTGAAATCGAAATAGATCAATCATCCTTGAATCAAAATCTAAATTTCATATCGTACCGAAAGGAAATGACATTCAGCTTGTTTTGTAAATCATGGTACATTCCTGCATATGTTGTACTCTCCGCTATTTAAATTGGAATACCACCATGTTTATGAGTCCATCTCCATACCCATTGATCATTCTCATCCAATTTGAAGTTATCAAAGAAACAAACTGGCATTACAATCATATTTGCAAGACGAAACATAAATTTTTTTTATGAAAACACACAGTCATTCGGCTCGACTGGATCAGTTGTTTCGGCTGTTAAACGTAAAAAAAATTCGGATGTTTTTATCAATTAAAACGTATAAAAATTTAACGAAAACGAAATGAAACATACGTAAATATACTTACCGATTTGAAGTGATTGATATTAAAAAATATTTCCTTCTTCATCATTCGATAAATTTCAAGGATTTTGAAGTTGAAGTAGATGAAAGTTCAGAGAGTTTTTATCTGTGTTGGAATTGACAGATAAGAAAAATTAAGTAATTTTGAAATTTTAAGTAGGGAGTGTTTGATTTTCAATTGTTAACTAAAAGGGTAAAATAATTTTTTAAACAAAACAATATTTTGTAATTGTATAATTTAAGGATATTTTTATCTTTTAACCTCTAAAAGGCCAATATGAAAATATAGCATGGTTGAAACAAAGTGGAAATTGGAATTGTTGACATGGCCATTCTTAAAAGTACCACTTCAAAAAACTTGAGCATTTTTTTTGCACGTTCTGATATCAGAATCTGCAAAAGATTTGGAAATTTTTTTTCAATAAGACGGTCCAAACATTAAGCCCCTATTTAGTGAGGATTAAAATCAGATGTTAAAAGATTTTGATAAAGTTGATGAGATGCATGGTTGAGTTCACCCCATAAAATATAGGGTTAAAATTAATTGTTTACTTTAATTTCGATTAAAATCTGAATTTTAATTTATACCTAACATGGGCTAAAATTTAATAGAACCTAATTTAAATATGTTATTATATTTTAGACACGTGTCGTCATTTGATGAATAATTTGTAATAAAAAATAGAAAGATATAAGTAAAAATTAAGAATAATGTTATTTAGCACCAGTATAGATAGCCACACTTGATATGTTTAACCAAATGAATTATGTGACATTGCATTTACATGAATCTATCATTCAATGCGAACCAGTTGGCTCCTTAATTGATGTTGACACCAATAGTGTTGAATAATGTTACTCAAAGATTAAATACGATACAATTGACACTTGTCTTCATTTCATTTTAATAGACATTCATACATCTTAAATATAGTATCGTTATACAAAAGCAATTTTCCCATACTCGGTATCAACTTTAGGATAAGAATTTGTTTTTTTTGGGGGAAAAAATGAAAGTTTAGTGAGAGTAAGTACCATCGTGGGCTCCTCAGTTTATTAGCATTATATATGTTTATGTGGTTGGAAAATATTTAGATCCAAATATGTGAAATTAATCAATAACAAGCAACAAGTCACTTGATTACTGTATCTAGATGATTAAGTTTAAAATTAATTTAAACCCTAAGCTAAACAATCACATATACGTAAAGATAAAAAACAATAAAGGAAATAACACTAGACATGATCACAGATGAAAACCCTTTCTCAAGATCAAAAAACTTTCGGGCAAACTTGCCAATAAAATCCTCTAGAAAAGTTACCTTACAATTACGCCAGATACTACTAAACCTTAATTAACTTTGACCACCTAACTTGTAAATTAACAAGGAACTTTAGTTGAGCGACCCGTACTTCCTAACAATTCTAAGCTACTTTTCTTCCGCGTGGATTACCAAGAGCGAACTCGTTCTGGAGTGTTGAAATTCCAAGTACATATTTTCCAACGTCAGAGCTATAAAGGCTTATAGGTGAAAGTAGGATTTTTTGGTGTTTGATCTAATTTTTTTTTGTGTGTTTTGATCCGTGGTTGAGAGAATATTGAAATATGTAATTGATCTTCAAAGGATAATCCCTTGACTAAATATAAGGCTCAAACAATAAAAATATGTTTGGAATGAATTCTGAAGAATTGATCAAGTAGTTGAATCAAAAGATCTTTGTCGAACCATCCATGTCATATACGCCAATGTCTTCAATATCACATTTTGGTGAAAGTATGTTTCATGTTGCCTTGTCATAACTTTTGAGCATTATCATCTTCATATAATATTTTATCAACTTTTGATAATTGTAGTAATATAATGATTCGAAAAACATCTCTTGTTGTTATTTTTAGGAATCTCATATATATAAGAATATTATTTTGAAGGTAAATATTTTGTAAGTTATGGACATTTATTACACAAATAATATGTCTCATTAAAACCTTATTAAGAAAAATCTGTGGGAAAAATTCCAAAGATGGAAAAAGATTACATCATTCATTTGAATATGCTACAAAAGTTGCCTCATTAGAAACCTTGGTAGAAACCCGTTGAAGAAATTTATTTTATATATTTTTACATATTATTTTAGGTGGCTTACTTAATATAAAGTGATTTTCAAATGTCAAAAATAAGTGCTAAAAACGTGAAAAAGGGATGTCCAAGCGTCAGCCAGTCCTGACGGGGTGAAAATCAGATTCGCCTAGAAATTCTGTGACTGCGAATTTTAGAGCTTTTACACCCAAAATAAGATGGAGTCTATAGTTTCCATATTATAGCTAATACAAATTTATTTACCTACCAACCTAAATATTATTTGATAGGTTAAATAATTAAAGTTAAGGAAATATTGATTTATTATTAAACTTTTCTTAAGATTATTTATTGTTATATCAAAAAAATTTTGTATGATGTGATTATATTTTTACCGGTTTTATTGTTTATAATTTTGGGTAAGATTTAATTTCAATCTTGACTATTCCTCTACATAAGTAAATGAAGAAACAAGAAGTAAATTAATAGATTTGAATAATTTTTTCGTCTTTACTCCTGTTGATTACGGCTCTGCCTAATTCAAGAAATCACATGGGATATAATGTTTCACTAATTAACTCAAAGTAAAAACTTTGAAAAACCTAATTCCGTCTAGTGAACATGTTGCTAGCATTTTCATCATAATCAACAATGAGCAGTTCTATTCGTTTTCCAGCAGGTTTAGGTGACGTGATTATTCATTTAATATTTTCAAAGTCCAACGTCTTCTTCAAGTATTTGGAGAATACAAAATAACTTGTGCTGAATGTTCTGTCCCTTCAATTAATCGAGCTACTTGGCATGAAGTTAAGAACGACTGTTCTTAATCTAAGTGGTGGTTGTGGTTGAGTACAATAGTGAAGTTGTGATAAATTTAAGATTAGATGATTTGATTTAATTTCTACAACAAGTCAAAGAAGAAAACCAACGAGTTGTTCATAGATTTCTTTTAATTTTTTTTGTTAATTTTGCGAAATTATAAAATTGAGATTATTGTATTTTTTTATCAATTAATTAGTAGATTGATTTTACCTGTGGCATGGAGGCTTGTGTATATTTTCCTTTAGGATTTACCGTGTTACATCTGGTGTTCATATTTAATATGTTAGTTAATTTCTGCAATTGATTAGAATCACTTAGAACACTAGATTCGTTTACACGCTGTAGTCAGAACGATTGAAAAACTGGTCATAGAATATTCTAACTACTTGGCGTGTATTGTCTAAATTGGTAATTAAGACAGAATTTTTAATTAACCAACTTCTAGAATTTACAAACCCAACGAGACAACATTGATTAGGAAAAAAAAGAGTACAATGCGTATTTACTCTTATTAGGATAATATCATTTGAATTATATGCTTATGCATATTAAATCCTTTAGGGATAAGATTAATAGTCATGTCAGATATATTCGTTATAACCACGTTTTAAATTTCATGCATTGTCAGGATAATGATATATGGACTAGTGATTGCATCAACCACTGTCTTCACGAAATTTATTATGTTGAGAGTCGTATATCACATGTTACGACATCATTTTCTCATTTACTTTTTGCATAAGTATATACCTTTAGATTTTCTTAATGCATGTTTAGAAACTTCGTGTTTCTGCAGTAAATTCAATTTTACTATGACTGCATCTTTTTATTCGGTCAATTATTTCTACGATCGATATGATTCGAAGAATTTATTTCGATTACTCACTATTCATATGTGAAGCAATAAATCATGTACAAAAGTATCGTGACAACTTTTACATCATGTGAAGAGATACATCATATACAAAAGTATCATGTACAAAAGATTTTACATTCTATTATGTATGTGTATTTTTTCAAAAGTATGCACCTCATAATTGGGCTATCATTTTTATTTGCTCCATTTTCTTTTGGAGATTTTTATCTTAAAATCGAATGTATCCACATTTTAGGCGTGCCATAGATATATCAAATATAATATTAATGAATGGTCATCCCAGAACGTCAATTTGAATTAGAGCATTTAAAGCTGATATATGAAATATTGTTAACCTCTTTCACTAGTAAATGCATCTAAAATGAATTATCTTTCGAATTTTCGGTGCGAATTGTCTTTCATGAGGATTTAAATATTATAACAATGTATTTTTACTTTATTTCTAACTTCTTAATTTCTCCTCCTAATGTTGAGGGAACTGTCCAATCAAATTTATAATCAGCAAACCACATTATAAAATATCACCTGTTAGGACTTAAGATATTATATAAATGTTCAATCTTCGCATTTATCCTCAACATTCTTTATTTCCATCGAAATCCATTGTGGTGGATCAAATGTACATTTATTGCACTATCAAAATAATTAGATAGTGAAATTAGGCTTTGACCGTAAGCCAAATATAGTCGAAAATCTTTTGATATTGACATGATGCTAATAGCATTCCCTAGAGAAAACATGGAAGCATTTTGTTCTCAATAATAATAGTTTAAAAAATAATTAAAGGCACTTAACAAACAACAATATTAATCCATTTACAATCATCTCAAGTAACACTTATTAAAAGGTTGACATATAGGCTCACTAGCATTAACAAGATAATTTGAAAATTATCATCTTAATTTAAATATCACCCTATTTAATTTTCAAGATTATAAGGATTTAATCTCAAAATTAGCTAATGATAATTAATGACCAATTTATGATATAGAGGCAAGCATTATATGTAAATTTGTTGGATTGAAGAATCTTCTGGTACTCCATTAGATATTCATTTGAATTCTCATTTTGCATCACTAATGATCCACTGATGATCTAACTAGATATGCCAAACAATGATTCATTTAGTATTTGAACTTTTGATCCAATACAATTTTTTGTTTCAATTGTACCAATATCGGTGTAGTATCAATCATAACAACCATTTGAAAACTTAGTATGTTTATCTTTAATTTGTAGAGATTAAGGGAATGTTTGATTCCCATTTTTTCGAAAATACATTTTTCTCAATATTCTTTTCAACTACAAAATTTTCATTAAAATAATATTACACGCAAATAAGTTTTTTTTCCTTATTTTTAACTACACATTCCCCATCAATCTAATATTTCAAAATACATTCTTCAAAAATAATGAGGTTCAAACACCACCTAAATTACTATCAATAGTAAATTCTTATTGTCCTACGTAACACAATATTTGTTCTTCTGGAGTATCAAAATAATATTACTATGGAATATTGATATAAATAAATTTTGTTTCTTTAGAAGTAATTTAATTAAAACTGCAATTCTTTACGATCAATAAAATATTTATATTGAAGTGCATAAATATTTTTATTCTTAAACAATAATCGCATAATATTCTTCAAGAATATTAATAAATATAGAATTGTGTGTCTTCCATAGCAACATAACAATTCTAGAATATTCTTCTAAAGTATTTGAATCATGTTTCGTTCTAGAACAAGAATGGATTATTCTTCTAGTATACTAATTTAATATAAATGTATCTTCTTTTGGAGCAATAGATCAATATTCTTCTGGAATATTGAAGTTTTAATGTCATGCTCTTAAAGAGCAGACAATATTCTTTTAGATTAATTTTACATTTTGCTTCTTCAGGAGCAGCAACAAATTAAAAATATCAATTAAATATGACAAATAATATATTTTATGTTATGATCAATTATAATAAGCAAATTGAAACAAAAATTGACTATGTGCAGTGTAGTGAGTATAATTTATATATAACAACCAATTAAAGAAAACATGGTAGTTTGTCGATTGGAATTCATGTATAGATGCGCGCATTAGAATAATTATTTGATTTAATCATGCAATTTGTACAATTGAGTCTGTCTGCAATTTTTTATACTAAACAACGAATTAAAAGAATATATAAACTTCTCAATATGACTTGATGTGATTAGTACGTGGCATTCCAAAATATATTTTGACGTTAGGACCATCAATCAATGATTTTTATTTTATTTTTTGCAAGAATTCGATTACTGTTCACATACAGATATCTCATGAATGAACCGTTGTATTTTAATCATAATAATTGAATTTGAAGAAAAATTTGTGAACGTGTTGTCAAGAATGCATGACGATCATACCACAGAGTGCTAAGATAAACATTTTGATCATAGTAGCACAAGCTATCTAGATCGTGAGAATTTCTGCAATGTTGATCTCAAATTTTCTCTCTATTTTGGATAAGTTTTTTCGTGTTGATAATGTGTTATAAAAGTAAATGAACGTGTGAGAAATATAAGAGAAAATAGAGAGTCAAAACTCAAGTGTGTATATTATTAAGAACTAAGACCTTGTATATATAGAGTTCAAAATGAGAGTTACAATTCGAGTACAATAGATTTTATTAGAGTAGATATGACTTCTCTAAATATTATGATAAAACTGAGTAATCATCATAATTATCTTAAAATTTACAATGGCAATATTTTTTCCCCTTCAATTCAGACTATACAAATAGAATATTTGCCAAAAAGTATATGATCGAATGTAGTATTAATAAAATGTTGAAGATGAGACACTAATAAAAAAAATTAATCACATAATTGCTACAATAAACAAAAATTGATGACTTTAAATAAAATGAAAATGTGTTGCAACAAATAAAATTTAGTACCAATATGATTACTGCACACAAAAATGTACTATGTAAAATGTAAGTTTACGCAATATGGTAGGTAAAGTTTAAATACCCCTATACACACTATGCATTTTGTAAATTCCGTTATAATATCTATTACAAATAACACATTTAAAATATTGTTTGAATTTTTTGGGTCTTCTTCTTCTTTACACTATCCTGCATCAATGTGTCTCGAAGAGGCTACAAAATCAAATCATTTGAGAATTCTGCATCTTATTGATTTCTAGGGCTTTTGATTCAATATGAGATGGAGAGGGCATTTAAAGCTCACTTTCTAAAACTTTGTTATGCTTGTTATTACCATTAGATCATTCTTCTTATCTTTTCAGGCAAATCGATCGAATATTTGCCCCAAAGTACGTCTGTAATAGGAAGAACATGAATTACCAACCAGAAATAAGAAATTTTCTTTACACCAGTCCATGTACTTCAACTGGCATAAGCACTCGTAATAACTGCATTGCTCTATTAGGTTTGAGCACATTGTCTCGTAGGCAAACTATATCCGTTACAACTCGTTAATTCATTGAAAAGTCGTTTTCTTTTCCACGCCATCCCATCTCAGAAAGGTTTTTAATTCGCAATCTCATATCTTGGTGTGTAGAACTTTAATTCCCATAAAGTAGTTGTAAGTCAGATCAATGTACTATGTGCATGAACACTTGATAACTTTGCCGTTTATTGCTCCTACATACCAATGTGTAGCTTTTTAGCATCTTATTCTCATTACCTTAACTGACCTTCCTCTTCGAAGTTATTATCTGGACTATATATTTTATGTGAATTGGGTCCCATCAATTTGTAGCTAACCTAACTTTATATGCTCTTTACTTGCTAGAAAATATTGAGTGGATGACTACATATCCAATGAACCTTGACACGTTTTTGCCATTCGTCTTTGGACCCTCAAGCAAGAACTAGTGCCTCTTTTGGCTAAGATAAAGAAATTTACCGGTACTAATTTAATTTACTTTAAATTAATAAGTTCATTTTGGTAGAAATTAAATTTTAGATTTTAATTTTAGTCAAAATCCACAACTAATTTTAACCATATATTTTATAAGATCCACAACTTTTCAATCACATATTTCATCAACTTTTATCAAAATTTACTAAAAATTTGATTTTAATTCCCATCAAATAGAGTAATAATATTTATCATCATTATGATAGACCTTCACTTTTCTTTCTCTCTCCTCAACCTTTATCTTGTAAAAATTGAATTGCTCAATTTCATTATTTCATAGAGAATGTTAAATCATCGATATTCCATCATCATAATAATAAATAGTATTATTCCATCAAATAAGAGCTAAGTAAGTTCGGTTATAAATCATTTTTTAGGGTCAAATTTGAAAAATATATTAGTTGGAGAGTACACTTGGCTAAGCTTAAAAGGATGCACTATGTTTCAAGGTAGGTAAATTTTTTATTTATCAAAACTGAAAATAAGCATGTTACTTTTATTCAAAATGAGTAACTTTTTTCATTTAAAAACAAAATAATGTATACATACATTTTACTTAAATGTAATAAATTTTACTTACTTTAATCATGCTTTTATTTTGAAAATATTCCTTACCTTCTATCAAAATAATTACACAAATTCAAATATATTCGGAATCAAAATATATACAAAACAAACTTTTTACTTGAGCAAATACGCTCCTAGTTATGCAATTTGATCAACTACTAGTTCCATGCCAAATACCTAACCCATAATTAGGTATGTGCAAAAATCATGCTACCAACCGATTGGTTCTGAAAATCAAGAACTCGACACAATTCTCGTTTCTTAGTTTAGAAACAAAAATTTTGCCCAGTTCTCTACTTGTCTGTGAAATTTTTTATCAATGCTTAGTCATTTAAATTTGGTGGATGAGAATTAGGGTCCATGTTTTGTCACTTTCATTACCTGTTGTTTCCGTAGTCCAATTATCCAATGTCGGAACATCGAATCTGCCATTTAAAACTTTAAGGTATTCAGTGCATTATTATTAATTTTTTTTTTTCTTTTCTGTAACCACTTGCACAACCCTTTTCATCTAAGTTAGATTACTTTCAGTTTGGTTAAATTAAAACATTAAGAAATTGGCAGTTCAATGACCCATTGTCAATAAAAGCTTGTTTGGAAATGTTTAGATTATAAATACTTTTGGTCGAATTATTTTTATCGACACGTCTTATAATATTCGTTGACCTCGATTTCTATAGGGATGATGTGGCCAACAAATCTTGGCACCACTCACGTCCACGTAGCAACAGTAACAATGGAAAAGTAATGGAGGGCAGATCTGATGTCACTACTAAATTGATGTGCTTCTTATGTGAAGGACCTCATCAGGTGTTAGAGTGTTCTCAGAAATAGATGGTGAATGCATATTGTTAACTAGCGAGTGACGGAATGAGTTCAAAGCAAAATGTCCCACAAGCTAGTTGTCACGGCGAGACCGACTCCGAAGAGGGTGAGGATGTAGTTGTCACATTCTCACATCAGTGCAATACACTATCTCACCGGGTTATTAAAAAGGATGATATTCCCTCGAAAGAGGTAAAGATGAAAGAATCGAAGACTCTTATTTGTAAGGCTAAAGGCATAATGTACATTGATGTGAAGATCAATGAAAAACCAATTAGCGCTATTGTAGATACTGGTGTTACCCACAACTACCTCGCAAGTACCGAAGTGGAGTGGCTCGGACTTGTTCTGAAAAAATGTAGTGGGAAGGTCAAAGCAATCTACTTTGCTGCTCAACCAATGGCTGGAATAACGAAATCTATGTTACTCAAAGCACGTCCTTTCGATGGACGGACAAATTTATCCACAGTTCAGATGGATGATTTCAAACTTATTTTGGGATTGAATTTTTTTCAGGATAGTAAGACAACAATGTTGCCATATTCTGATTTGTTAATAATGATAGGTAGTAAACCGTATGTCATCACTACAAATCTGAGAAGATGGGCGAGAAGAGTATATATTCCGATTCACTAATGATGATGGGTAGTAAACCATGCGTCATTACTACACAAGTTGGGAAGATAGGCGAGAAGAGTATCTCGGCCATGCAGTTGGTAAGGGTTTCAAAAGAAATGAACCCTCATTTTTGTGCACTCTTCGATTAGAAGAGATCGAAGAGGTGACTGACCCTATTTTATAATTCATCAAAAGGCTTATTTAGGAATTAGAGAACATCATACCAGATAAGTTACTAAAGAAATTGCCACCAAGAAAGGTGATTGATTATGAGATTGAACTTATTCCAGGTACCAAACCTCTCGCTAAGGCACCCTACCATATGTCTCAGCCTGAGTTTGAAGAGTATCAGAAACAATTGGGAGAAATGTTGGAAAGTGAATGATTGTGCCTGCGAAATCACCATATGGAGCTCCCGTGTTGTTTCAGAAAAAGGTCAAGGATTCTCTTAGAATGTGTTGTAACTATCGAGCCTTGAATAAGATCACTGTGAAGAATAGCTATCCTATTCCACCGGTCGCGGATTGTTTCGACCGACTGAGTTGGGTGAGATATTATACAAAGATTGATCTTAGATCCGGACACTGGCAATTTCGAATCAAAGAGGGACATGAAGTAAAGACTACGGTGGTAACAAGATATGGAACATTTGAATTTAAAGTAATGCCTTTTGTCTTAACAAATGCTCCAGCAACGTTTTGTACAATGATGAATCGGTACTTCACGGGTTCTTAAACGATTTTGTGGTGGTGTACTTGGACGACATAGTAATCTATAGCTAGACATTGGAGGAACATGTGCATCACGTAAGGCAGGTTTTCAATCGGCGACGAGAGAATGAACTCTATTCCAAATCGTCTACATGTTATTCGCTCATACGTCTATCAGTTTCTTGGGTCATATAATCGAATAAGGTAAAATACGCATGGGTTCGAAGAAGGTTACAGCCATCAAAGATGTCCACGATGTACTTTTTTTTCTAGGGTTATGCAATTACTAGCGAAGATTTGTGAAAGGGTACTCAGAAATTGCAATGCCACTTACCGAATTGACAAAGAAAGATAAGGATTGGGCCTGGTCATCCTAATGCCAAACTATTTTTGAAAAGTTGAAGAAGTCTGTATGGACGAACCCGATGTTAGCCTTACCGGATATGACTAAACCATTCAAAGTTCATACCGATACTTCAGATTTTACTCTGGTGGAGTCCTTATGCAAGAATGACATCCAGTAGCATATGAGAGCTAAAATTTGAACCAAGCAGAACGTCGTTACTTGACGCACGAAAATGAGTTGTTGGTGGTAGTCCATTGCCTTAGAGGATGGCGTCACTATTTGTTTGGGTCTCCTTTTATTGTGAAGACAGATAACACTACGGTTACTCACTTTATGTCCCAACTAAAACTATTAAGCAAACAGACTCGTTGGTAGGAACTTTTTTCAGAGTTCAATTTTATGCCCGAATCTAGTAATCATGTTGCTGTTGCTCTTAGTCGACGGGCCGACTTGACCACTATTTACTCTATGACCGCTTTTCAGGGAGCACGGTTACCATAACTACAAAAGACCAAATTTGGGCACTTTTGGATAAGGGGCTACTCAAGATTTGATCAATCTCATCAAGCAGGGAAAAAATCATTAGTTCTGGCTTGATGGGGGCCTAATGAAAACTAAGGAGGGCCGTCTATATGTTCCTAAGGGCGGAGATTTGAGGAACTCACTAATTACGAAATGCCACGACACGATCTGGGTAGGACATCTTGGAGAAGAATACACTTTTGCACTACTACAACGTGCATACTACTAGCCTTAAATGCGGGATGACATTACAATTTATGTAAAAACTTGACTTATTTGTCAGAAAAATAGGATAGATCATTAGAAAAGACAGGTTTGTTTGAGCCTCTTTCCGTTCCAACTAGGCTATTCGAGAGTCTATCGATAGACTACATTATTGAATTGCCAAAATTTGAGGATTTTGTCACTATCATTATCGTGGTAGACCATCTATCAAAGCACACAACTTTGATCGCAGTGCCTAAGTATGTATCAGCTGAAGAGACAGCTCAACTCTTCTTCAAACATATTGTTAAACATTGGGGACTGCCTTAAGACATCGTCAGTGATCGGGATCCTCGATTTACTGGCATATTTTAGACCGAGTTGTTCATACTTTTTGGTTCAACTTTGAGCATGATTTTTAGTTTTCATCCACAATCTGATGGACGACGGAGTGCTTCAATTCTATGCTGGAAGAATATTTTCGACACTTTATCTCTACTTTCTAGAAAAAATGAGTGAAACTTTTGGATGCGGCTCAAATTTGCTTCAGTGCCCAAAAGATCTCTTCTACCAATAAGAATCCTTTTGAGATTGTGACTGTCCTGTAACTCTTACTCCCTCATACTGTGGATATCGATCAAAATACCAAATCCCCTCAAGCGAAAAACTTCTCTCATGAGTGGAAACGAAATATTGAAATTGCTTGGAGTTATCTTGAGAAAATTCAAAAACGATATAAAAAATCTGCATATTTAAAGTATCGTTTCCTTGA
>CAIGRB010015541.1:3971-27551 GCA_903798255.1 Fraxinus quadrangulata
AAAAAATATTTTTGATTTTCTGAAAATTAATTTTAATTGCACATGAAAATCAAGAATATTTCAAGGATCCGTTGCAATTTTCAAAATTGTTATTGGAATAATCTACTTTCAAAAAATAATTTTGGTACCAATATGCAACATGCAATTTTTCAAATTACACTTGGTATAATCAACATTCAAAAATGTCGGGGGACCAACATGCAATTTTTGAAATTGCATTTCAAATATTTAAGGGACCACTATGCAATTTTCTCAAAATTGAATTTGGAATCATTCATCTCCACGACAACAGTTCAGGTTTCTGCAAAAAAAAAAAAAAAAATTTCACAAGTTAATGTTCATCATCAAAGAAAATTTGCATTTTTTTTTTCAAATTTCCATCCAAATTTCGAAAGGCCATAACTTCTTCAATGCAAGGCAAAGAACTACGTTCTTTATACTGTTGGAAAGGTATTGAGAAGATCTATCAAACCATACCAAATGGTTATCATGAAACACAATGTGGAAGAAGTTATCATGTGATAAAAGTTCGGGTTTTACCGATTTTAATGAAAAAAAATCATATTTTTATCCAAAAATTCGAATCCTCATAACTTCTTCATTTTAAGTCCAAATTTTGAGTTCTTTATATGGTTGGAAAGTTTACGAGAAAACCTTTCTAATGATACTAATCTTACTATATGAAGATGAACGACCAGATGGCAGTAAATATTTAAAGTTTCTGCAATTTTATTTAGAGTTTTGTTTTTATCCAAATTTATAAAACTAAAAATTTCCAAACTTTGCAGATATGATCTACATCATATAAGGAATATGCTGTAAAGGTTTCATGAATTTATGTTGCATATTTCATAACAAGCCATTAACAATGCTTCAAGTTTCAACAAAAATGGCATACATGTATTTTTCAACATGATAATTCTATTTATAGTAAAATAGTATGCAAGGGAAACAATTTTTATGGCTTTGATACCAATGTAAGAATTCGCAGCATTCTTTAACAAGAATTTCGGGTCAAGAAATTTACTTGAAATGATGAATTTCAAGATCTTTTGAATGGTTGAATCACCTTGCATTCCAAAACTCCAAAATTTGCATTTTCATGTTCTCCAATGGTCCCAATCCCGATCACAATGGAAGTGAATTATTATCCACAATCTAAGTGCCAATTTTTGTGAGATTTCATACCAAAAATATGGTTCTAATGACTTTCCAATTTTGGTGTCAATTTCCATACGAATTTACACATTTTTCATACCATATTTTTTCTTCCCTCCAAGGCATAATGAATGGAGATTGTCTGGAAGTTAATGATGGTTTGGGAGTTGTACGTTTGAATTTCAAATTCAAACCACTCCCTCCAACCATTTTAATGACTTGTGGGTCGGGTCATCCCACATGGACAACTCACGACCCATATTTTTCTAACATTCACATCTAGTATTTAGCAACATGTAAGGCTAGATCGTACCAATTCACAAGCCTAAAGTTGCATTTTCACAAGTGAGATTTTACAAAGACTAAAGAAAGGTTCGGTCCATATAAAAATGTGAGGTAGTCAACCCAAATTTCAGCGTAAGCAATAGAATATTAGTTAATCAAATGGAATGACCATTTTTTAAAATATTTTTACAGTATCAAGCACTTTGATTTTCGCGGAGAGGAGGATGATGCTTATGGAAGTAATTCATCGAAGTAAATTCAAACAGAGTAATAAATTTGTGATGAAATGAGAAAGTGTACTGATTCTCTTCAGTCTTACCCAACAAATTTACCGATTATTTTGGGCAATCGTAGAAAGTATATTTTGTAGGATTTGGATAAGTATCATTCTTTGGTCGGCTTATTTGTTGGCATCTTGGGTTGCAATTGTGGGGCTCGACATCATAGCGAAAAGACTCTTGATTAATCTATAAAAGGAAAAGGTGTTGAAGATCCACTAAGTCAGTTGTTTTAGTTTTGGGCTCAATTTTTATTGCTGCATCTTGGATTAAGACGAGAATAAGCAATATGAAAAATAAGAACAAGATTTACGTGGAAACCCAAGTTAAGAAAAATCATGGGACAAAGAAGGAGAAAATTCACTACATCAAAGGATAATTACAAAAAATTGTTGGATATCTCTAGAAATATAATTACTCTTAATAGATACAACACAAAGAAAAGCTTAACATATGGCGAAGTCCTAATATAATAGGCCTAACAAATAGTGGAGTGTTTAAGTTGTTTGGGAAAGAAAAAACTACCAAAATTGTGACTATGATTCTGCCAAATATCACGATCGCTCCAATGGCGATCTCGTGGCTAGCGAGTGATGGCATTGCTACAATTTTTGGTTGAGCACCATCTACACGTTAGCTAGCGGTCGTCACGTGCTTTCTTCTCCTTATCCGTCTTTGACTTCTTCAAAATATACTACCAATTTCTAATAGAACTCCCAATCGAATTCCTAATAGAATTTGTGTCTCACCCGAACTCTAACAAATTTCCACCTTGACACGAATTCCACTGCAAGAAATAAAATATTTCTCTGTAACAAAGAAAAAATCTCTCCGCTTCTTCCACAAAAGCTCATAAGGGTAAGCTCAATAGCAAACACCAACCAAGTTCAAACAATGCTCAAACTTGACTACAGGGAGTACTTAGTCATCATATTAGCAGAATTATCTTGGGTACCAACTTTGTTCACAACAATATCAAATTTTTCATTAAGATTGGCTATCACTTTTTTTTTTATCTCTCCCTTATCTTTGGCTATTATCCACATATTTATAATATATAAGAGTTTATATAGATCCATCACCATACTCCTTAAAATAAACACAACTATCATAACTACTTCTCTTGAAGTCATGAGTACTAATAAATGAGGCAGACCTCTTATACCACTAAATAGCTTTTCAACTGATAGAACAACCACAATAGTAAAATATACCTTGTAAGAAATCTTCTCTTATCAAAATCTCCAGTAAAATCAAAATTAACACATCTAACTGCCTCTATAGAAGGTTCTTTATTGGAATCAATATCTTCAGTCACAATCAAAGCATAAGCAACATTATCAGCCTCACCGTACCTTTATCGAGGTCTAGTATCTGACAAGGAAGGAATAGTGACAACTGCATCACCTGTAATTGTAGAACCTTACAAAACATATAATTTGGTAGCCTTCTCTACCCACTCATCACAACATGGACACCTTTGCTAACTTTCAAAATTTTACCTTTACCAGTGTAATTGTACCATTTTCAATCAAGAGTACTCAACGAAATAAGATTTCTATTCAAATTTGGAACATGTCACGCTTCACCAAGTATCGTGATAGCCCCGTCAAGCATGTTAACTCTGATCGTTTCTAATACTAGATATCTTACAAGATGCATTATTTCCCAATATCACAGTACCTTTAGAAACTATTTCTAATGTTGAAAACCAAACTCAATTGGAGCACATATAAAATGTGCAAGCTCTATGAAGAGTCCAGTTCTCGCAAGGTTTACAGTAGCCGTCTGAAATAACTAGAGGTTCTCCATTACTGTGGCAATCTTCTACACCACTAGCTTCACGTCGATTTTTTAGTTATTTTTTTTTCTGATTTGCAGCAGCTTTATCCTTATTCTACAACTTATAGCAGTCAAATTTGATGTGGCCTTCTTTGAAAAAAAAAATTACAAATCTTACACAGTAATTAGACTTCGATCTGCCTCATATCACCGTGAATATTTGATAAAATCCCGTAAACGTACGAGATCATTGACAAGTAATAATATAGTGAGTAAAAGTATCGCTCCACAAAGAATAATATCTAATTATGGCTTACAAGTTCTTATCAAGTTCAGAAAAATATTGTAACACAAAAGAGGTGTTTTAAATCATGAAAGCAATAAAATTTGTTTTATCAAATATGTGATGAATGTGTTGAAATTCTAAATCTCCTCAGTAGTGCTATTTTCAATTCTCGACTCATAAAAGTAGTATTATTTTCTAATGTTAATGACAATCGATAATTTGATTTTATTGAATATTCTTTTTAGAATATATTAAACTATTTTTTACATAACCCGGTCATATTCATACTCCGAATTCATATGAAAAAACATGCATTAATTCGCAGGATTTAACCATCAAGATTGCACATGGCATAACTATTATTCCTAATACATATTATTCATATGCTAAATATGTAGTGTTCTACCTATTGTGAGCTTTCCAGTACTACAAATAGGCAACAAGTTATCCAATTGAGTGCTAGACAATTAAGTAACACAATATGAATGCATAAATAATCAAAAACCCTAGAAATTACTAAATTGACGAGTTATGAATTGAATTTAACAAATAATAAGGCTTATCATCCATCCAATACAAATGAAATCTAGCTAAAAATGTTTTTAATGATAAAACTATAAGAGAACGAAAGAACATCGCTTGAAATTTATAATTACAAGAAAGAGATGTAACGGTCCAATTCTTATTCTTGATTATCAACCCCAAGATTTGATTTTTCAACTTCATGATGTTTCTCGATTCAATCCCTTGCTAGATTTGTTCTTTTCTCCAACTTATATTGAATTTGCCTCTTGTTATTGAATGATTTTATGATATGGATCTAATTTGAGAGGTGAGAGAGAGATCCTTCAATGGTTGTCCATCTGTTGTAGTTTATATGATGAAATTAGGTTAAGATGCACATCAAAATTTCCTTCCAAAAGAGTTTCAATCAAATAAGGAAGCTGCATTCGAGCGTGCATGATTTTGTCTCTACACAACTTTTAGTATTTGGGTCATAACTTTCTCTCTCGATATCTGATTGAGGTGATTCAAAGTTTATTGGAAAGCTAACTCAGATGGAAACATTTATCTGGAAATAGAATGTTTCCAATTCAAATGCTTACTATTCCAAAAATGGGTCTCAAAGTCTAGTTGAAAATCTAGAATATGCTTTGTGTGGTTGAAAATTGATTTGTAAAAATCTTTTGATTATATCTCATTCATTT
The DNA here is from genome assembly GCA_903798255.1 of Fraxinus quadrangulata. Taxonomy (NCBI): domain Eukaryota; kingdom Viridiplantae; phylum Streptophyta; class Magnoliopsida; order Lamiales; family Oleaceae; genus Fraxinus; species Fraxinus quadrangulata. The sequence continues at coordinate 8,969 of CAIGRB010015541.1, forward strand.
TTGACTTCTTATTGTACCAATTGACCCTAAAAATATCCAATTATTGATTTGAGATTTGTCACAATTTTGGAGTATTTTCACTATAGTCCTCGAACTTTGGATCTTGCCATTCTTTCTATTTTTAGCTTGTTTTCTCCAATTCTTTATCAAATCATGAGTTTTACCTATTAAACACTATACATAACAAATTAAGTAATAATTCATCAAAATGACTATAAAATGTCATTATTTAATATCTCGAATAAGTGTTATAAAAAACAGTTATCAAATCCTCAAACTTGAACATTTGTTTGTACTCAAACAAAATCATAGCCTAAATTGAAACAAACATACTAACATGCAAAAGGTTTGGCTCGATAGCATGACTTTTTATCTCATAATTGAAACCATAATATTAAATCAATAAATAGCTTCGAAGTTACATTACTAAAATTAAAATTTATTTTTCTAATGCAAAAGTGACATGCGGGTGAATAAATTAAGTAGAATATCATGAATGCACAAGTATTTTCATTCACAACCCTTAGTGGTCAAATTTGTCATTTTTTCACTCGTAAGATTCACATACCCCCAAACTCATTCTTTTCTCTCTTTCTCCCAGTATGTGATCTAAGGTTGAATCTTTATACTTATCCTCATCTCTCTAGTTTAGATAGATTTCAATAATTGCATGTCAACACTTATTCTTCAATTATTTTGATTACTTCAATCTCCAAGACTCAATTAGGCTATAATCACTTATCAAAAGTCAAATTTCTCAAACAAGTGTTTGAGATTTAATCAAGGCAAATAGTGCGTCTTTTGTTTTATGCACTTGTTTTTTTAAATTATTATTATTATTATTATTATTATTATTATTATTATTATTATATATAAAATGAAAAGTTGTCATTTTACATCTCTTAAAATATGGATAGCAACGAAGCGGGTATGAAACGGGTNTCCATTAAATTTTCTAAATGACCATTGTAGCTAGTTTTTGGTATATATCTCCCAAGTCAGATGACTTTAGGGCAACATTGAAGTAAGAGAAATTCAAATGTTACAAAAAACTGTGCCACGTCATACCATCTCTTACTGGCTTAATAACTCAAGTCATAAAGGCTACAAAGAGAAGTTTACAAATATAGATAATTTTTTCTAGCTTGATTAGTGAAATGCCATTTATTAAACATTCATTCAAGCAAATCAACCGCTAACTTAATACTTCACCTAATTTTTTATCCCATTGACTTTAGACAATCTATACAAGATTTTTTACACATGAAAATCCTATTTATATCCATATCTTCCTACAACAGTAAAATCACCCACAAACTATGCTAAATTTGGTCAAAAGATGTATAATAAAGTAGTTTGAATTTAGCATCTAAGGTCTACTATTTCAACATAACAAAATATGAATCAACTCATTCAATCATAATGTCTAACTTAATTCACGTGCACAAATGTTATCAAGTTTCATATAGAAAAATATCAATTAATCTAAGCATGCAACATATTCACAATTCCTAAATTAATATACGAGTTCAAATAAATTTATCATTACCCCCATACTAACTAACTCACACAAGCACACAGTTTAAATTTAAAAAAAAAATTCAGTATTTTTCTTTTTTTGTATTTTTCTCATAATAAAGCACACACAACAATACACAAAAACAAAAACTCAATGTTTTTCCATCCTAAATTTAAAGTAGATATTGTCATCAATGTCTTAAAGTGTAAATAAGCATCTAAAGAAAGGGGAAGAAAATGAAAAAAAAAAGTATTCCCTAGAGTTATTAGGAGGTGGTGGTTGCAATTGCATGAAGTGCAAGACCTGGAACGTCCTTTTGGTCAATGTTGGTTTGAGTGTTCCATGATATAATGTTCTTGTAAAATGACGGAAAATAACACATTAAGGATCAAATATCCTGGAACAAGTAGTACTTAACCCAAACTTCTCATAAACTAACAATAAGTTCTAGGGCCTAATGGGAAACAGGATATGGATGGTGATACCTAAATAACATTAAACTGAACTATCATGCATCTAAAAAGCATAATAACTAAAAAGGAATGAAGATTTGGTTACCTCTCAATATGCGTTTTGTTTATAGTTTTTAACTTGAGAGTTTTGTTGTCTTGTATCCTAGAATTTTGAAGAAATCTTTCGATGCTTTACTCATTTTTCTTCTTTTGACTTTATTACACTCTTCGTTGATTCTCCAAATATTAACATTGCTTCCTCCAAGGTGATATGAATTGCCTATACCATCTTATTTGAAATCAATTATATAGACTTCTTCTTCCTCATTGGGTTTACTCACAAATTCAATTGTTGGGCAATCGATGAAGTCGAAAGAATGTATTTAATTGCCACTTCTTCGTTTAGTTCCTTTGTGATTAATTTGTTATCCTCTTTATGTTCTTCATAGTTGATATTTCTTCGAATTGAATAGTCGATTCCCAGTCCAAATCCACGGGTAATGAGAATTCTTTCTTTTTAACTTTTCCAAGTGTATTATATCCCCATATTTTAAATTCAAGCCAATATATCCCATCTCCCACACACATTTTGCTATCATCCAACTTGGCGAGTCCATTGTAATATTTTACAAGTACCTTCTCGTTCAATAGAGTAGAACCATCTCCCTCATGTTTGATATCCTCATCCCAATCGACAAATACATAAACTCCCACAAGTATGTAGTCTTCATCAGATTTGTCAATTACTAGTTTTAGACATCTTAAATATTGTACAAACGATAGAAACTTTAACTTATGGAAGTTAGTAAATTTATTTACAAAGTGTTCAATATAATGCATCCCATAACAATGCTCACAATATATATCTTTTACAAGCATATCATTATCATCCATGTCGAGATTACTTTTTGAAAACATATTTTACTCCGTTGCCATCATTAGAATCATGTATATACTNACTAATAAACTAGAATTAAACAAATTATTCATCGGTGACGACACTAATAAATTTTTCGGTAGAATCCAGCAAGCGTACTAGGTCGTTAACAAGTAATAATGTAGCGAGTTAAAAATATCATCCCATGGAAAATAATGTCTAATTATGGTTTATTAGTTATTATCAAATTCGACAAGTGTTGTCACATAAAAGAAATGATTTTTTTTTTTTTTTTAGTGTTTATACTAATTTTAAGCTACGCATGCAATGAAAGTTGTTTTATCAAATGTGTTAAATGTATTGAATTTTTGAATCCCCTATTAGTGTTATTTCCAATTTTTAGCCCGTAAAAAAGTAGTATTATTTTCTAATGTTAATAACAATCAATAATCCCATTTTATTCAATTTTTTTTTTCTAAGATATATTAAACACGTGTTTAACATGACTAGGTCATATTCTTAGTCCGAATTCATATGAAAAACGTACATTAATTCAAAGGATTTATCCCATAAGATTGCACACATCATAACTATTATTCCTAATGCATATTGTCCATGTGTTAAATATGCAATATTCTGCCCATTGTGAGCTTCCCAATATTACAAATAGGAAACAAGCTATCCAATTGGTAGCTAAACAACTAAATGACAAAATGTGAATGCATAAATAATTAAAAAAACCCAAGAAATTACTAAATTAACGAGTCATGTATAGAATTTAACAATTAATAAGGTTTATCATCCGTTCAATGCAAAGAAAATCTAGCTGTTTATGTTTCTAATGATAAAACAACAAGAAGTATGGAAGAATATCACTCGAAATTTGTAAATACAGGAAACAAATGTCATGGTCCAATTCTTATTCTTGATTATCAACCCAAGATTTGATTTTTGAAGTTTTTGATGTTTCTTGATTCAATTCCTTGCTAGATTTGTTCTTCTCTTCAACTTATGTTGAATTTGCTCCTTGTTTTTGAATGATTTTATGATATAAATCTAATTTGAGAGGTGAGAGAGAGTTCCTTCAATGGCTGCCCATATATTATAGTCCATATGATGAAATTAGGTTAAGATTCATGTCGAAATTGCCTTCCAAAAGAGTTCAATCAAATAAGAAAAGTTATCTTAGAGTGCACATAATTTTATCTCTACACATTTTTCAGTATTTTGGTTAAACATTAAACTAACTCAGAGGACCACAATTCTTCTAGAAATAGAATGTTTCCAATTCGAACGTTTATTATTCCAAAACTGGGTCTCAAACTCTAGTTGAAAATCTAGAATATGTCATGTGAGGTTGAAAATTGATTTGTAAAGATCATTTGATTATATTTCAATCTCTTTCGACTTCTTATTGTATCCAATCGACCTTAATAATCTCCAATTATCAATTTCAGGTCCGTCACAACTTTCAAGTATTTGTATCTTAGTCCCCAAACTTTGGATCTTGTCTTTTTTTTCTATTTTTAGCTTGCTTTCTCCAATTCTTCATCAAATCATGAGTTTTACGTATTAAACACAATACATCAAAATAACAATAAAATGTCATTATTCAAGACCCCGAATAAGTGTAGAAAATATAGTTATCAATAAACAACAAGGCTCTTTGCTTGAGCGTCAAATCAGAACATAAGTTTTTTCATCTTTTCTTTTAAAAATAGAGCATCATATACTTCACTATGGTGAAAGTATGACGACTATAAATATACTTTTCTCTGAAAGCCACATATGAAAAAGGCAGCAAACACAACAAAATTAAACATAAATCTTCTTAATCATATTGACCTTTATGGCTTCCACATCAGCAACAATTTCCTTAAAGACAATTAGGTGATCTTTTATAGATGCACATTCTATCATACGATGAGAATACAATCGTTACTTTAGATGTAGCTTGTTGGTTGGACTTTTCGCCATGCATAATTGCTCCAATTTTAAGCATTATGTAGCAGCGATTTTCTCCTTTAAAATGTCCTGATGAATTTAATTTGATAGATAATGATAAATTTGAGATAAGGCCTTTAGATTCTCACGTTGTTTTTCCCCTTGCAATCTAAAAGCGGATATTTCATAGTTTCTATCATCAAAAATCAAATCTCGCTCTAATATCAATTTATTATAATTAAGATGAGAATAGTAAATATGAAAAATAAGTACAAAAACACAAGATTTACATGAAAATCCAAGTTGGGAAAAAACCACTATATCAAATGATTTTAATTACAAAAGATTGTTAAATATCTCTAGAGATGTTACTCCTAATATAAATTATACAAAGAAGAGGCTAACATATGGTAAAGTCCTAATATAACAGGCTTAAAAAATAATAGAGTGCTTAAGGTTGTTTAGGAAAGAAAAAAATTGCCAAAATCGCGACTAGGATTCTGCCCGATTGTACGACTGCTCAAGTGATGGTCTCGCGACTAGGGAGCGGTCAATCCACCACTCGAGTGGCGAGCAGTCTTCAAGTGATTTCTTCTCCTTTTTTATCTTTGACTTCTTCAGGACATATTACCAACTCTCAATAGAATTTTCAATAAAATTCGAGTAATATCCGAACTCTAACAAATACCATTACAATATATTCTCAAGAAAACAACGCGCTTGGGTTAAGGCATTTGGTGGGATTGATGATTCAAACTGCATTGAGTTTCTACATTTTACTGGTGGCTTTACCAGGTTCTTCTTGGCTTCCGATTTTAAGCATACTTATTTTCATAGTTGGTGTAATTTTGGAAGCAAATATTGGCGCTAAGGTCAGCCAACAGCGAGGATTTCTAGGCCTCAATGCTCACATAGCCTGATCCAGGGCCCAATCACTCTGAAACAGGCTGAGGGATTCTATGTGGAGGCGGCTGAGGTTACAGAAATCCCAATTCCAACTCATCATTCTTTTCAAGATGATAATTGAAAACTAAAATCGTAAGCATATGATCTGTTCTAGACCTTCAAGAGTCTCTTTACAGATATTGTCTTCAGTATTCAAGATCGAGACAGTAGTCAGCTATATATCCTGAAACTAACGGTCGAAAATGCTTTTGATGTGGTTTGAGGTTGAACTTGGATTCACATTTGATGTGCTTTACATAAAGGCTTCCTAGGTGTATAATATGGGAGTGTGGCTTTTCTCTGCCTTTGCGACAAGAGCAAGTACCAGAAGTTTGACTTAGCAGTTATTGTAAGGATTTTTTAATCGATCACGTAGGCTTATACGTGAATTATTGTGTATTAAACTAAAAGCTATCAACTTTGGACAATCTTTTGAGGTTTCGGTATTTTAGGTTTTGAAACATCTAATTAAAGTGTGGGCCTTTATTTGTAGAGACCAGACCTGTTTCCAATTTCATGATGGCCAAATTAGATTAACAGGCCGTTAGTATATATACGGTTATAATCCCTAGATCACAGGGTGATTGTTCATTTTGTTCTGACTCCCATCATCAAAGAGAAAAATGGACAATGTGTTGATATGGAATACTAAAACTGTAGGACTTATTCATTGTATCAACCATGTCTGATTCAAATACGCTTCTGCTGCAGTTCATAAATTTTTGGTGATCCAACATGAAAGATCATTAAGACGGTAGCAGTTTTTCCCTACAGTTATTTCTTACTGGTTCTGTCAATTTGTCTGGAAATATATTGTGTGTTCTGCAAGATTCGGACTGGGCTACTAATTTTGTCTGAGCGGACATGTGAGTACTCATATTGTCTGGTGGTATCGACAGTAAGAAAATAAGCGAAGGTGGTCCAAGAAAATGGCTCAACTCAATTTACTAGATCTATGTCTCAAGAAAACTCCTGGGGTATGTTGAGAAAGATACTTCGGCATATCCAAAAGCTTATTTAGATGGATAGTTTCCTGGAGAAACACTGGCATTAGACTTCGTGGATGTCTGTCCAGAGTTAAAAGACCTGATCTTTGACGAGATTGAAGTAGCACGCAAGAACTTGTGGCACTGATCTTTGCAGTTTTGTGGAACCCAAGAGAAAGTTTAGTCCCGGAAAAATATGACCATCTCTCATTTGGTTGGACAACTTGGACTAAAGAAGAAGAATTCGACTCTTCTGTGGCACATTGCCACTGATATATGCTATTCTTTGGAATGAGGTCACAAACCGAATAATGTGTAATATATCAGCCAGATTTCATTTGCAAAGAGAAAACGGAAAATAACTTTTGAATCTCTTCAACAATTCTGAATGATTTTTAGAATTCTCTTCCGCCTCTTCCAAAATCCAAGCAAAAATATTGAACTTTGTGATTGATTGTTTATAAGCCAAAAGTTTTTCATTCTTTGAATGCCAAATGGAATATGTATTTGCAGTTCCAAGATTAGGGTAAAATTCGTGTCCATATAGAAAATCTACTTGGACTAGGAAATTAATTCTGGGTCTACTTTGTAAAGTCATGCTAGTTATAGGGGTTGCAATCGCATGGTTATATACCAGTACATGCTGCTTCTATTGCTACAAGTATCTTGCAAACTTTCTATTTTTTGGGTCTTATAAATTTGCTACTTGTTGGATTGAATCATTGGATCGACGATAAGTTGTAAAAAATTAGCTTATTTCTCCTAGATTATTAAAAATAATTATATTTCTTAACACATACTTATATGATATTTAATGACTTTTTATTACTCGTGATTTTTTATATTGACTATCTTAAATTTTAGCCCCGTCAACATAAATTTTGGGTAACCCGTACTTTATTTTCTAATTTATTCATGTTTGTTCGAATTTTTTGGCGTAATATAATTTATTCACAGGGACAGAAGCGTATTAACATATTTGCCTTGATTTGTACTTCATGGAGAATACTAAATCAAAATACAATAGACTTGGTATGAAATGGTATTCTAGTTTTCATTTGTTCTTGCCTGCATCAAAGTGATCATAAATTTGAGGGAGGACTACTTGAAACTAATCGGGTCTTGTGCTCTACAACTGCTGAAATTAGTTAAAGCTTGTGCACGTTGGATCGATCTACCAAGTTCGACATTGTTTTCTACAAACTGCTTAGAGGCAGAGGTGTATAGTCGTACATAGGCAGAGACTTACATGTGATATGTTTTCTTACAGCTTTAATAAATTCTATAAATTATTCTATAAGTTGAAATGAACTAATTATCTGATTTATAATCTATTGGTAAGTGAAAAATCATATAGAGTTTCGACTTACTCAAGAAAGAAAATAAAGTAGAGAATTCATATGATCGAGAAAAGTGTTCAACTACTACGCTTATCTTCTAAGATACAATGACCTCGAATTGTAATAATAGCATTCATAATTATAAGACCTAATGAACCAATTAATTTTTTGATTTCTCTTAGCCAAAAGAGGAGCAAAATATGCAAGAAAAATATTATTCAAGAACAAAATGGAGAACACAAAGTAGTGTGGGAAAGAAAGGAATATTAATTTTGTAGGAGAGACTTTGAAATGTTTTTGGAATAAATAAAATCCAAGATATGAGGGTCAATTTATAAAAATTGAAAGATTGTGTCCAAAAAACACAACTGCTAAAAAGTTATATCTTAAACAAACATAATCTAATTGCCTGTTCACATAAACTGTCACCTCCTACAAGCCCAAGCCCAAGCCCAAATCCCATGCCCATGAAAGCTCAACACACGGGTGTTTTGGTCCAACCTACTAGCATATATGTTATCTGCCTTCAAAGACTATTGGTATCTTTTGATGTCCAAGTGCCAATCTTGAACTATATAGAATAACTTTTTATTTTCTAAATTTCCTATTGGGATTGGACACTTTTTCATTTTTTTCACCAATTTTATTTCTAATTTATTTCAATTTCAAGTGACAACTTCTAACCTTTATTTTTCGGTCATCCAATATTGATTTTGGAAAAAATAAATATAATGTTAATCTACTTGCAAAGTAGAACACATTTGGTCAAAGAAATTTTATGTTCAACTATCGGAACCTACACAAATAATTGGTCAAAAGTTATTGAAATCAACTTTATATAACAAATTTTCAATATTATGCACCACATAATTGAATTATGGATAAGATGTAATATTTCAGCCATCTATTTAGTTGGTGTCTTTTTCTTTATTTTCTAATTTATTCATGTTGTTTATTAATTTTTTGTCTTAATATAATTTATTCACAAGGATAGGAGCATATTGCTATATTTGGCTTGATATTTACTTATTGGAGAATAGTAAATCGAAATACGATAGACTCGATCCATCGAAGAGGAAGAAAATGAAATGTATTTATTTTTATGCAAGCCAAGAGTCCTCTGTTAGTAACAAATAGGTACACCTCTTTTTGTTATCTGCAATCTAAAAAAATTGGATGATTGAGGATAAACTTTTAAATACAAATTTCACCTTTACATATTTAGCTATAGGCTCAATATACCCTCGTTTGGTTTACAAAAAGAAACAATACAAAAAATAAATAAATAAAAATTGAAAGGTTGCATTCATATGTCATGTTTACCCTTATTTAAAAATTGTTATAAGTGACATTTATATATGAATCCTCATGATACCAAAATTTAGAAAGAAAAAAAAAAAAACCAAAAAAATTTAAGTGATAGTTATATATGAATCCTCAGTTTTGCATTGAATATGTAGAGATTGATTTAGCATTGTAATTTTAAAGTAGTTTATAATTTTAATTCTGAAATTTCAATCCTGAGGCTAAAAGCAGATTTTCCAACCAAGTTATTTGCAATGTTTTGGGTAGTTGACTTTTATTTTGTTTGAGGACAAACAATTGTTCAATTTTATGGGTGTATGATAAGTGTCTTTTATACACTCATTCTACTTATTTCATTAGAGAAATTATTATTATTTTGGATGAATTGAAGCTTAATTTTATATATATTTAGTTTTTTAGGTGCAACTCAATGAAAAACAATAGAATTGGACAAAAGGAGGGAAAATTGGCTAAATTGGACTTAATCCAAAGTTTGGGGACTAAATCTTAAAGTGCTAATAGTTTATTCAGACCTAAATTTGATGATTGAAGAAGAGGTGGAGGCAATTAGATGGAATTGAAAGATAGAGGACCAAGTAGATATCAAAAATGGGCTAAAATGGGTGAAGAATGAAATGGAGGGACCAAACTGCAACAAAAGGGTAAGTTTTATAATGATGCGCTCACGCAATACCATAAGTTCCATTATGGGCTAGAACAGCCCAACGTCCTTTTTCAACCCAATCTCTTTTGGAAATCAAATTCAATCAATTATTTTTACCTACGAGGGATGGCCGGAACGGAGAACCACATAGTATATCATATTCACAAGAAAAAGGCTAACATGATATTCAAAGGTAATTAACAAAAGAGATTAAAGATTCAAAGTTTAGGTTGAAGATTAACGAAGAAGAAATTGATTTTTCACTTTCCAATTATTGTTTTTAATTCTAGGCGATGCTATCAAAACCTTTTTGTGTTATTTACATAACAACATGCTAGGATAATTCTTTCATATATTGGATGGAGATGAAAACTTTTAATTTTTGTTTTTAATTCAAGACAAATATATAGTTAAATTCTTGTGTTTCTTGATTAATCTTGCATGCATAATTTTATTATTTGATTATTTGATCACCAATTAAATATATAGTTACTTGTTATAGTGTTGGGAAGCTCACAAATAGTTTAGAACATTGTTTTGATTATAATACGTGCAATAGATATTAGGAATAATGTTCATCATGTATGCAATCTTTGAAATAATCGTAAAATTAAATGCGTTCTACTCATTTGAATTCTAACTAGGAATAGATTCAGGTTGTGATTAGAATATATTTATTTTTTCTTGGAAAAGAAAATTAATTACAATAGATTTATCGATTGTCAATAGTGCATGAATGAAACTAGCTACATAATTGAGAATCGACCACGAGTGAGGAACATGTGGATAGTATGATAAAACAACATAGGAGACTCAGAAAGCTACAATAGACAGTCTACAAGTTAAGGCAATCGCTTATGTCAAAGCATACGTACCTCTAGTCTCATTCCCGCAAAGACTGCAAAAGCACAAGCTTGATAAACAGTTCGTGAAGTTTTTGAAAATCTTTAAAAAGTTGTACATCAACATTCCGTTTGTAGAAGTATTAGCTCAGATGCTCAGCTATGCTAAGTTTATGAATGACGTATTAACAAATAAAAGAAAGTTGGAGGATAATGAATCGGTAATGTTGAATGAAGAATGCAACGCAATACTTTAACATACATTACTATCAAAAGTAAAAGGTTCAGGGAGTTTTACTATTCCTTCCAATATTGTTAACAAATACATCAAATAGGCGTTATGTGATTTAGGAGCCAGTAATAATTTAATGCATTTGTCTCTTTTCAGGAAATTAAGTTTAGGATAAGTTAAACTACAATTAGTTGACAATTCAATCAAATATCCAATAGGAATTGTTGAAGACTTTATTATCCTGGACATGGAAATAGACAAAGATGTACCTGTCATCTTGAGTTGTCCATTTTTAGCTATTGGCGGAGCATTGATAGATGTACAGAAGGGGCAGTTAATTTTTAGAATGAATGATGAAGAATTGACCACCAACATCTTCAACGCACTCAAATTCGATGATGAACTAGATTCTTGTTGCTAGATTGATGTATTGGACATAACAGTGATAGATACATTCAATCTCAATTATCCTCAAGATTTTCTTGAGCCTTGTTTGTTTCATCCAAAAAAAGGAGTCATTTGAATCAAAAAAAGATAGAGGAATGTGTTCGACAGTTAGAAGGAAATCCTACCTCTTTGAGACCGGTATAGTTGGCGCTAGGTGAAGGTCCCTCATAGCCTTTGCCATCTATTCAAAAAGCTCTAACTCTTGAACTTAAGCAGTTGCCTTCACATTTACGATATGCTTTCTTGGGAGAGAAACACACAATTCCAGTCATCATCTCAAATGCTCTTAAAAAAGATTAAGAAGATCAGTTAATAAAGGTACTTTGAGATATTAAAACAACAATTAGATGGACCATCTCTGACATAAAATGGATCAACCCTTCACTTTACATGCACAAAATTTTGATGGAAGAGAAGTTTAAACCTTTAATAGAGCAGTAACGTAGATTAAATCCGAAGATGCAGGAGATTGTAAGGGCAGAAGTGCTGAAATTATTGGATGTAGGGATCATATATCCTATTTCAGACAGTCATTGGGTAAGTCCAGTGCATGTAGTACCGAAAAAAGAAGGAATTACAATGGTGCCAAATGAAAACAATGAGTTGATTCCAATGCACACAATTACGAGTTGGAGAATTTGCATTGACTATCGCAAACTAAACAACACCACAAGGAATTATTACGTTACCTTTCCTTTCATAGATCAAATGTTGGAGATACTTGTAAAACGTTCACATTGCTGCTTTCTGGATAAGAATTCTGAGTATAATTAGATTCCTATAACACTAGAAGATCAGGAGAAGACCACATTTACATGTCATTATGGCACCGTTGTATACAGAAGAATGTCGTTTGGATTGTGTAACGGTTCAGCTACTTTTCAGGGCTTTATGATGTTAATCTTTTCAGTAGGACTGGACATGGTTCGATTCGGTTCGGTCGGTTCTAAAGATAACCGAACAAAACTGAGATTTTCGAGTATTTAGTAAATAGAACCGTCGGGTCTAAATTTAATTATGGAACTGTTCGAGTTTGATTCCATTCGGTTCCAAGGTTCCGTACAATAATTAATTTTTTTTATATTACAATAACGCTACATTAATTCGACAATGACATATTCAATCTTAACTCTTACAAAATAACGTAGTTCAATCTCGTTATATCTTTTACACCTCTATTTGTTGTTTCTTCATAGATTTGACTGTTAAAATCACAGAAAGATGAAGATGGCTAATTCACAATAATAGAATGGTAGAAATGATACTATGGTAAAATAAGAGATTTGAGTAAAACTTAGATCAATTTGATTAAGTTGAGCTTGGCTGAAAATTAAAAATAGTAAATCATATTTTGGGTTTGGATTAAATTAATTGGTTAGCAATTTATTTTCAAAAATAAATTAATTTGACTTATTTAAGATAAAAAAATAAAAAAATAAGGGAGATTCGGTTCTTATTCCGTTTTTCGATTCTGGGTCTAGAATTGATAACCGAATTAAACCCGTCGTCCTCGATTCAGATACCCATTTGGGTATTTAACTTAAGAATAACTGCTCGGTTCAGGTTCGATTCGGTTCGAGAGTTTTGTCCAACCCTACTTTTCTAATCTGGTATGAAGTGTCATTAATCTAGGAATGATTTTTCAATAATTGGGTCATCATTCAATGAGTGTTTGGGTTAGTTAAAATTGGTACCGCAACAATGTGAAGAAACTAATTATGTACTTAATTGGAAAAAGTGTCACTTCATGATTCATGAAGGAATTGTTTTGGGGCATTTAATTCAATCTCGGACATGCTGGTTTCTATAGGTGTTTCGTCAAGGACTTCTCAAAATAACCAAACTTCTTTGCACTTTATTGGAAAATGACGTGTGTTGTAACTTTTCGGATAAGTGTTTGGTCGCCTTCGACACCTTGAAAGAAAAGTTGGTCACAGTCCCTATATTAGCTACACCATACTCAAATTTGACATTTGAATTAATGTGTAATGCAATTGATTACGAAATTGGGGCAGTTTTAGCTTAGCGCAAGAATAAAGTTTTACATGTTGTTCACTATGCTAGAAAACTCTCATTGAAGCTTAGTTGAACTACACAACTACAGAAAAAGAGCTTTTGGCAATAGTGTTTGCCTTCGATAAATACAGACCTTACTTGATTGGTTCGAAGGAGACTATATACATATATATCATTCAGTGCTTAAGTATTTGCTCAGTAAGAAGTATGAAAAGCCAAGACTTATCAGATGGCGGCTTCTACTGCAAGAATTTGACTTGGAAATTAAGGATAAAAATGGAAGTGAAATTTTAGTAGCAAGCCATTTAGATTGTGTCAATTATTTGGCCAGTTATGTTATTCCTCCGAAGTATTCTAGTCAACAAAAGAAGAATATCTAAAGCATTACTTTTGAGATGATTCGTTTCTCTATAGATGAGGTCCTGATCAAATCATTCGTCGTTGTGTACCAAAAGAAAAATAGAAACATGTATTGGAACATTGTCACACTTCTCTATATAAAGGTCAATTCGCAGCCACTAAAACAGTAGCTAAAGTCTTACAATCAAGTTTTTATTGTTTAACTTTTTTATGGATGCTTATGAATTAGTAAAGAAGTGTGCTAAATCCCAAAGGACGTGAGACATTTCTAGAAAGAATGAAATGCCTTTAAAAAGCATTTTAGAAGTAGAAATTTTTTATGTTTGAGGTATTGACTTCATAGGACCATTCCCTTCTTCATATGGTCAACAATATATCTTGGTGATTGTGGATTATGTGTCTAAATGGGTTGAGACTATGGCATTACCTACAAATGATGGGCGGGTTATGACTCAATTCCTCAAAAAGATTATCTTTTCTAGGTATGATAATCTATGGGCTATCATCAATGATGGAGGGGAAACACATTTATAACCACCTATTCTCAGCTTTATTGGCAAAATATAGGGTTAAACATCGGGTCGCAATGCCTTATCATCAACAGACTAGTAGGCAAGATGAGATTTCCAACTGGGATTTAAAGAAAATTCTAGAACCTACAGTTAATGTATCATGCACAGATTGGTCAAAGAAGTTGATGCACTTCGGGCCTAAAGCACTACATTTAAAACTCCTATCGAGATGTCTCCTTATCGATTGGTATTCAGAACAACATGCCACTTATCGGTTGAACTTGAGGACAAAGCATATTGGGCAACTCACATGCTAAATTTTGATATGAATGCAGTCGGGATTCCTTCAACTGAACGAGTTTGATGAGTTTAGGTTGGGGACTTATGAGAATCAAAAGTTGTACAAGGAGAAAAGTAAAAGATGGCGGCATGATATGTACATTACAGAAAAAGAGTTCAAGGTTAGTCAACAGGTGCTCATGTTCTCTCCTCAATCTCTATTCAAGCAAGCTAAAATCGAGATGGTCGAGTCCATTCACTATTGTAGTTGTCCATTCATATGGCACATTTCAGGTTGTATCTCAAAATCACCAACGAAGATTCAAGATCAATTGGCAAGGGTTGAAAGTTATCAGGGAGGTGATTACTCCATTGAGAAGACAATTCTGCCACTTGAGGATCCAAAATAGCATAAACGACAAAGTCGAGCTGAAAACTATAAACAATTTCTTGTTGGGAGGCACCGCAATATTCTTCTCTTTTGTTTATTTAGTTTTTATGCATTAGTTTAGGATTTTTCAATTTTTGTGTGTTTAAATTAGTTTAGGCATCTTCATCCATACATTAGGTTAGTTGATTAAATATGTAATTTATATAATTTCATGTATTGTTTGCATTAAGTTTGGGGAGGTCAATAGAGTAAAAAGACGATTGTGTGAATTATAGGTCCGAAAAGAGTTTTATGCTTCCCTATCAAGCTTGATCCCTTTTGAACATATTTTGCATGAAATTTGAGGTTAGGGACGTCGAGAGTTTTTTTTTTTATTATTTTTAAAAAAAGTGTGAGTTGGTGCGTGTGAGGTTGAGAAAAACAAAACAGATGCTTAACTCCCATAGTTGTGCATGCGCAACTCACATAGCCGCGCATGCGTGACTCACATAGCCGTGCACGATAAGGAAAACCCACCCCGAAATCATACATACACGCACACAATACACAACTGGAGCCTCCCTCTCTTTGCAATCAACAAAATTTCACCAAAATCATCCAATATTCAAGTGAGCATTGAAGGTTTAGCAACATACAACACTAGTCATCAACTATTTCATAATCTAATCTAGAAAACTTCAAGAAGTCAAAGGTAAGACGGCTAAACTTTGAAAGATTTGATTTTTTGCTAATTTTTCTCAAATTCTTACCAATTGTTAAAGTTTAGTGATTTTGTTGGAGTTTGGGCATAGGTAGATGATGGATTTGTGAATTTGTTATGAAATTTGTGGATTAAACACTATTAGGTTGAGATTTTACCCTCACTTCAGAATTTTTGCAATTATATGTTTGATAAATTGTTCTAATGGCTATTTTATTCGAATTTTGGCATGATTTTTGCATAGCACTTAGAAAATAAACACATTAACACTCAAATCTAGTTACATTCATCATATTTTATTAAATTGCATAAAAATTGAAGGGGACGCAAATTTCAGCTTACGTCCCCAACGACCGCTGCATCCCCCACTTTCGGCCCCCTATTTTTCTTATCAATTGAAGTACATATATTTTTTTACGACGAATATACCTTATGCAAGTTACTAATGTTCATTTTATACTGTTTCATAGGTATGCCTTCAAAGAAGAATAATGCATCCACATCAAAGGGTAAAGAAAAGGCCACAAGATCATTCGGCACAGCTTGTACACGACTTAATGAAGGGGGTATACAGCGGTTTCGAACCCTTGAGCACAAAGCTAGATTTGACTGTATGGTCTTAAGATGAAAAGTATGGCCCGAATGACAGGTTGTGGTCGAAGACTTTATGGGATTTGAGATGACCCAGTCAATTCGTTCAGCATGATGGAAAAAGTAGCAAGCAAGCCGCAGAAGGTCTACCCTACATTGGTGCAAAGAGTTCTAAGACAAATTTAACGCAAAGTTAGACACTTCGAGGACCAAATATGCACCAAACATGGGTTAGAGATGAATGCATGATGTTTTCGCCAAAAGTGATTAATGCTTACAATTGACCAGTCTTTATAGATCCAGATATGTCAGTCGTTGCACAAATGTTGTATGGGAGAGACGACGCATGGCCACTCTAAGACAATGAATTTGAATACCGACATCTAATAGACTCACTTGTGATCCCATATAAATTTATTAGTCACAACATCGATCCGAGCTTGTATCGCACAACCATAAGTCATCTCAAGGTCATTCTACTGTATCATCTCGCACGGGGCTTTAAGATTGATTTGGGGCCTCTGATTTACAATCTCATATATTTCGTGGAGTTGACCCAGGCCCTAGACATATATTGATCTTTCCTGGTCTCGTGAGTAGGGTATCAAACTCTTACTGAGGGGGTTACATACAAGAAATTCAGTCCCAATTAATGTGTCTTCGGTTGCCAAGACATGGAAGTCTATCAGACAATAGAGACAACAATGTAGGCAACAACATGACCAAGAGGATGATGAAGCAAATAATTACATTATCCCTCCTACACAACTAGAGCCAGCAACTAATTTGTCGATTTTAAGGTAGTTGTTTGCAGGTATGACAAAAACCAATGGGACATTGCAGCATCTAGAGCAGATGATGGTAGATTCATATGCCAGGGAGCAAGCGAGAGATGACAATAAGCATTCTTGGAATGCCAGCAGGGTATAGAGCGAGATACCAGCAAGCTCTCGACTAAGCTATTGACCTTGTATAGAGAGCATACACAGATGCACAGGACGGGTTGAGGACATGCATATCAGGAATGAAGCTATTCATAGAAGACTGAAAGACATGAATACAAGAAATGAGGTCATGTACAGTAGATCTGAGGGCACACACATACAAGTTTATCAGATGTGTATTATGATGAAAGATATTTACTCTCGGTCCACTCCTCCACCACCATCCACTTTGGACCCCGTCAGATCTGGATTTTTAATTTCATTCTATCACCACCTATAGACTAATACCAGGGGAGTACATGATCCCTTATCTACCCTTAACTTTTTGTTTTTGCTTGCATTATTTCTAGACATTGATGACAATGTATATATCAAGTATGGGGGTGTGATTTTCATCGAATCTTGTGTTTTGATACTTTTGCATGCTTGTGTGATATAAAAACATTGAAAACAAATTAGAAAAATATTCTAATCTTCAATTTTGTTACTTCTTTTCTATGTATTTTTGCATGCTTGCGTAGGGACAAGTAATTTACTAACAATGATGTATATATTGGTACATAGAGTTGGGCTATAAATTATGGATAAATTATATGTTAAGTTAGTTTGTGCTTATTCATGTGGAACTTAATATTTTTTAGGACGAGATTTATGGTTTGCATTGTGAAGAGAAAAAATGATTCATATTACTGAGTATGTTGAAAATAATGGATCTTAGATGCATAACCTGAACAACCACTATATTATACATACTTAAATCAATTTTAAGATAATTTGGGGTGATTGAGCTGTTGTAGGGAGATATAGAGACAAATTTGGATTACATGTGTACTAAATTTTGTCTGGATTTTTCAAAGCTAATAAGATGAAGATTTGATGAAAATCTTAAGTTGAAAGTCAGTTTTTGAGAATAAGTATTTAATAAGGGGCATTACACTGATCATAAAAAGTATTTTGTGTTGTATTATTGTGAAACTTCTCTCCGTAGCCTATATGACTCTAATGTTTGAGCCTACTAAGGTATCTAAAAACTTGGTGACCTATAGTTATCTGATTTTGGAATTATCGACTGAAAGCTTGCTACAAATGTCATTGAAAAAGCTTAATGGAAAGGAGCTCACACAAAAGATGACAAAGAGCAACGAAAATTAGACATTTGACAATTGATTATTAATTTAATTGATTCTTAGAGGTTAAAGCAATAAAAAAAATAAGGAGAATCCTCATTTGTTGAAAT
>CAIGRB010015620.1:0-44648 GCA_903798255.1 Fraxinus quadrangulata
TGACTACAAGCGTATGGTGACGCTAAGCATGAAGCGGGCACATGTTATATAGCACTGGTTTCTTTTACTCTTAAATTTCCAGTGCCCTCGACTAGTTAAATTTTTGGCATTGTACTTTCATTGACAGGTGGTCATGTAATATGTCCCCTCTTAAGTTTGTAGTTCCCTTTTGATTTTCAGTATCAATAAATACACCTCTTCCTTTATGATTGCCGGATTAAAAAACCCTCCAACATAATTGATGCGTTGATCCATTAAGGTTAGAAGGAACCTGGTTCTACACATGAATTTTGGTGCTCACCTTTACTTCCTTTACTTCCTCTTCTTTATTCTCAGGTTTAGCTTCTGCAATGAGAGTATCTACCCCAGTTTCCTTGGCAATGGAATTCGCATATACTCTTATACTTTCATCGACTTGAGAATGGTAACAAAAACACAAAAATGCAACTTGTACATAAAGAATTACATATAGATGAGGCGCCCTTTGAAAAATTAGACATGTATGCTGTATATGCCAATTTAATGGCCTTTTGAATGGTAACCAGTCAAACGTTCTTGCACGGAATATCTTATTTAAAATTAAAGGTTCAAGATCTCTTTGCACTTGTCGAAAAGGAACATGTTAGTGATGGCTGATTGTTTTGTTTTAAAGTGATCGATCAATTTCAATCCTATTGTAAGAACCTCTTCTTCAGTTTCGGACTCCTAGTCGAATGTCGGAAGACACTTGACACATTGCCTTTAATGCCTTTTTATTTTGGGCGTATAGCCAATGATGCTATTGCCGTATTTCCGAAGTCCCATTTGGCATTGTCAATAATATAGCCCTTGTTTGATCCTCATTATTTTCAAAGTGTATTTTTCTTTTTTCTTTTTCAACCATACATCTTTCAATAAAATAATATTATACGCAAACTCGAAACTTTTCTTTATTATTTAACTACACATTCTCCATCAATTTATTATTCTAAAATGCATTATTAGCCAAAAATGGGCTCAAACAAGCGCTAGTAGTATCATGAGTTAATTGTCATATTAATCATTGAACTCATATTTGTATATTCGATTACTCACTGAAATTTAAAATGTCGAATTTTGCCATTAAACTTATCCAAACGTTGATCGTTACTCACTGACATAACATTCATTTCAAACTTTAAACAGAATTGACGATGTCACTGACGAAATACATAGGTGGTATCCAAATGCCGTTCCTCGACTAAAGACGTCTTTGATTGTTTACTATATTTTGGAAGATGTCTTCAATTGCTTACCGAACTTTAATATGATTGAGTTTTGACCGCTAAATTTGTAAAAATGATGTCGATTGCCTAAAATGAACTTTGAAAATTTGTAAAAATGAAATTTAAGAGGGTCTCAGATTTTCCCACTTGACATCTCTTCTCTCCTTCTCCCCTTACCACCCCCTGCAAATGAACACAACAAAAGATATCATGCAAAGGCAGATGCTATAGATTCCGTAAGTTTTGTTAAACATTTCTTTCTCCATTTCACATTCAGGGGGTGGTAAGGGGAAAAGGACAGGAGATAATAGGTGGGAAAATTTGAGACCATTTTAAATTTCATTTTCACAAGTTTCCAAAGTCCATTTTAGGCAATCGGCGTGATTTTTATAAGTTTAATGACCAAAACTTGATTATATTAAAATTTAGTGGACAATTGAAGACATCTTTCAAAGTATAATGAGCAATCGATGAAATCTTTGATTGAGTAACGATGTTTGAATACTATCTGTGCATTTCGTCATCCACGTTACCAATTTCGTTAGAAATTTGAAACAAATATTATGCCAATAAATAACGTCCAACATTTAAATAAATTTAATGTTCAGATATTTTAAACTTCAATAAATAATAAAAAGTACAGACAAGTCCAAAGAATACTAGGACAATTAACTCTAGTAGGTAGGTGAATTGGGTAGGTGAATTGGTCAATAGGTCGTTGAATTGGGTGGGTGAATTGGTCAATAGGTAGTTGAATTGAACGTATCAATAGCATATGTTCTAGGGTCCCACTCGCCTTATCATTAGTAGTAAACCTATAATAAATACAAAAGTAAGGGTATTCCCTATTTTTTTTAAAAAAAGTATATTTTATCAATTAAAGAGTATCGATAAATTTAAAGAGTTAAAATTTTGTAATATTCCAACAAATTCTTTATATGTAACACTTGATTTTACTCCTCCCAAAAATATTTATTATTTTATTATTTATTATTTTAATTAACTTTTTTAAAGATCATTTTATTGTTTTTCTATAATAAAAATTGAAACACTTTAGATGCATTTAATTATAAAGAGAATTTAAATACATTTAATTATTATAAAGAATTTAAAATATGAACCTGAAGTCCATGGCTGCTAAAAAGGAGGCAGAATCCCCTGGGAAACTTTCTTAACATTCTCAGAAGAAAATTTAGGTGGGAGAACAATAATTTTGGTATGTTTTGTAAGGAGAATTGGATAAGATATGACAATATTAATGAAGTAAAAGAATTTAACAGTTTCGTCTTGACCAACAGTGCTTATCGAAGATGCACTGCGTGTAATATTAATGAAGAATTTAAGCGTTTGGTCTTGTCCAACACTACTTATCGAAGAACCATTGTGTGAAATATCCAATTATCAAATATTATCTTTATTTTCTCCATCTTGGGTTCCACCGTACTTTTGAGACATGCTACTACCACATTTGCTGTTGCCTTAATTCGAAATAAGAACGATATTACTATAAATTAATCGTATCCATTTTTGAAGGTCAATTCTAGTATTATCCATTTACTCTGTGTACATATTTTACGTGTGATATTAGACATGATTGGACACTATAACAAATAAGATTTTAGTTCTTTTTCTACTAACAAGTTATTTCGAGCACAATAATCCCACACATATATATAAATGATTCATCAATATCAAAGCTAAACAATCACTCAACAGTTATTCCTCTTATCTCAAGAGTATCCAGCTTCTTGGTTCTTTAACCACTGTTTGTCTACCATTAATATAAAACATTGCTACAGTAAGATTTCCACCACACATTCACCCAATAAAATATTCTACACACAAATCAATAAAGTTACTTTAAATTTTGACCTCTTATTCTCCAAAAAAATACTATTTATTACTCCATTTTTCTCCCAATAATGAGAGACAAACACACCCTTAGTTATTTTACTACGAAATAGCCTGACAATGCACAACCTCTTCAGTCTTCACTGCCTTTTCTATGGAGCAGGCACACACGGAGCAAGTCATTACTAAAAAAATGAAAAATGATACTTGTACATAATGAGTTACATAATGGTTTACATACAAATGAAATGTCAAAATGAGAATTGATAAAAAAAAATTTATTTGATTGAACAAATTCTGACCCAATCATATCTCACCACATAATATATATGTAAATCATTATGTAAACCATTATATACATATAGCACAATCGATAAAAAAAGCCTTGGATTTAGATCCCTGAATATTGTTTTCTTCATTAGACAGTGCTGACCTTACGTCCTTACCTATGCCGGGTAGGCGATCACTATAGCGAGGGCTCCAAAAACACACACACACACACATAATGAGTATCTTGCTCATTTGATATTAAGTACCGATGACATGACATATAAATCCATTGATGGATCCAATGCTCCTCTTATATTAAATATTGGCGAAGTGTCATATAATTTTATATATACTACATAAAAAAACTACAAACAAAATAAAGTTCACATGCAACCTACCAAGCCAACTCAATTGTCGAATTAACAAACATACTAATCTTTAATGGTTATGCCACTTTGACAAAAAAAAATGTTGACAGATGCTCTGACATAATAAGGGTTGGCAATATATGATTGAATGTAAAAGTTGATCATGTTTCAAACAGTTCAATGATAAGATGTCACGTGACATTATGTAAAAGATTATATCTTATTGTAGCGTGATTGAATCTTTAATTAAAATGTAAATTTTAGGTTAGTGACTTAGTTCAATCTTTATTTTGTAGACGCATTGAGAAAAATAATGCAACACTTTGGAAACAGAAAATTCCTCTCTCCTCATTATGTTGAGTAGTGAAACGGATACAAAAAAGGAGAGCCTCAAGGCAATAATCGCGGGCCCCACCCCTTGTGAGAGGTTGTAAAAGTGTTGTACACTAAAAAGTTGTACAAATAGACAAACTCAACATGTAATTAAAAAGCATGAATTTTTTTTTATTTACGTGCATAATATTTTATTGTGAGAATGTATAATTGAAAATGAATTTGAGAAAAATAATTATGTTTTAATGGTTGTCAAACGGGAGCTCAATCTCAAGTAAAAGCTATGAACAAGTTTCTTAGCTGTAATAATAATAATAATAATAGAAAAGAAAATTCAATTAAAGAATTGGTTGATGAAGAATTTGGAAATGATTGAATGGAATAATATAATTATTGATTTTCTACAAAAAATTATCGAAGGAACATTGAAAGTTTTAGATTATAGTTTTTGTATATTGGAATATTTTTATTGATAAAAAAATTTTTTTTCATATATTTTTACACATTATTTTAGTTGTCTTACTTAATATAGATTGATTTTTAAATTTAAATAACAAGGGTAAAAATGTG
Organism: Fraxinus quadrangulata; assembly: GCA_903798255.1. Classification (NCBI taxonomy): domain Eukaryota; kingdom Viridiplantae; phylum Streptophyta; class Magnoliopsida; order Lamiales; family Oleaceae; genus Fraxinus; species Fraxinus quadrangulata. Next base: position 4,637 of record CAIGRB010015620.1, read on the forward strand.
AAAAATAGGATTTTGTCCAAATAGGTAGGTAGTCAGTCCTAACTTAACTAGGTGGCACGGGTTTTCAACAATATTGGTGCAGATTTTAGGGTTTGAACACCTAAAAAGGACACAATTTACACTTTTCATATTGCAGTTAATATAGATTTATTTACTTACTATCATAGATATTATTTGATAGGTTAAATAATTAAAGTTAAGGAAAGATTGGATTATTATTATACTTTATCTATGTTTATTTATTACTATATCAAATAAATCTTGTATGATATCATTATATTCTTATCTATTTTATTGAGTATAATTTTACGTAAAATTTAATCTAATCTTGACTATTGCTTTAAATAAAGATTAATTTAATATTAAACTTTCCTTAAATCTATTTATTACCATATAAAAGAAATTACATATGATATGATTATATACTTATCGTGTTTTTATGCTTTAATTTTAGGTAAGTTCAATTCGTGGTTTGTAAATTACTTTACATAAATGAATCCAGAAACCAATAGATGATTAATAGCTTTGAAAAATATGTTAAGTCCGATGACCTAGGAGCCACACGTTCTGCCGTCTTTCAGCAAGAAAGATTGGACTCATGCCTTATTGAATATTTTCAAAACTTGTTTTGAGAAACTAGAATCTTGGTGGTGAACCCGCAACAACCAATTCTATCATATTCCAGCGAGTTCACCCGATGCCATGCATTATTGAATAATCTCATAATAAAGCTGTGTTATTCAACCGTAGTTGAAGAAAACGCACCATAACGTGAATGCTTAATCTAATTCAAAGATCAATTTGCTTAGCATAAGTTAAGAATTGCAATTCTTAATTCAAGTGATGGTTGCAGCTAAGTAAAATAGTGAAATGGTGATAAAGCCAAGATCAGATGGTTTGATTCCATTTCTATAACAAGTCAAAGTAGGAAGAAAACCTGGGAGTTGTTCTTAAATTTCTTTTGATTATTTTTTGTTAATTTTGCAAAATTACAATACTAAGACTATTATATTTTTATTTGCTTGATTTAGTGGATTGATTTATTCGTGGTAAGGGGCCATAGATGTTTCTCTTAGAGGTTTACCACGTTATATCTGGTTTTTATATTTGTTAATTTCTGCAATTGAGTAAATTAAGTAGAACACTATAATATGTCTACACGCTGCAATTAGAATTGCCTTAATACCAGCTTGTCTGATATTTTGATTGTATGGCGTGTATTATATAAACTGGGTGATTAAGACAAATTTTTTAATTAATTAGGTTTAAGTATTTACATTTTTATTTAATAAAAAATATTACTATTTGTTGTATAATTTAAATTATTTATGGTGTCACATATTTGACGTTTGTATAAGGCCTCTAAAACCTTAGGATCTGCCCTGCGTCAGACGACACATTTATGCCCTTTGGGATTTTCGGCATTGATGGGTAGTGTGGCCTTAGAGATAAATCTCCCTCTCGTTTCTTATGCATGCCACTGACAGAAATTTGGTTGCCATGATCGATTGCATGACTTCCACTCTCTCTAATTCTGTAATAGAGAGAATTGGATTTATTAAAATTTACTCTTGTATTTTTACGATATATTAATAGATGCAATATTGACACTCAAATTAACACTAAGACAAACCAATGATCAATATGTAAAAGGAAAGGGATTAATACATTATTTAATATCCCTGCAAACGAAAGGGAAATTTTATCCTTAATAGGAAAGAATCATCAAAATTCATTCCATACATCAATATCATTTAGTATAGAATCATAAAGAGACCGATAATTCTCGACAAAGAAGTTGATCTTTTAGGAATAAGAGAATTAAAGGACCATGCAAGGTTCAAAACATTCCATCTATTTTAATATGAAGGAACTCAAAAGTTATTGATGAGAACCATGGTAAAAGAGCTAGCAAGAACAAGAACCCGTTGATTATGGAGGAAGGACCAATGACTAGATTACGAACAAAGAAGGTCAAGGAAGCAATGGAATTAGTTGCTCAATCTAGAGTGGACGAAACACCGATCACAAGTAAAGGAACACGTTTCATGTTAGATTTGGAAGTAGAAACAAGATGGGTGAACATAATTCAAAAAAGGAAGAAAGAAACTGTTCGAGACAACTACGCGATCGCATAGTGCTATGGGAGGTGCAGCCACATGTCCCTATACCGAGAATCAAAGGTAGCATTTTGGATGAACACATTTCCATACACCATGCGGCCACATAGTACAAATCTGGCGCCCAATTTTTCAATTTTTGGGAAGAATCCTAGTTCAGTTAAAACTTTAGTTTTATGGTAATTCTTGATATTTAGACTATTAATTTCATTTTTAAGTAGGATTTATGAGTTCCCTATAAATAGAACTTAATTAATTCATTGTAAAAACAAACAATTATTGGGATATAATCGCGAGACATATAGCTTTCACCTTGTTATTCATGGAACTAATTTCGAACTTATGAAGGATTAAATTCTTGTGGCGTGTAACAATTCAAGTGAGACTTATAAGTTTTGTGATCATGGGGTTAAGATATTATTTGCGATTGTCATGGTTCTTTGATTCAATAATTTATTAGATCGAGCTTTCCAAACCGTAATAGTTGGCTTTCTTGTGTTTGATCTAATCTGTCGTGGTTTCGTAATTGTTACACCCATATATTACGCATCGACTATTTAATTACAGTGTACCTATTTAATCAAGTTGGATATTTTTGGGCCTAAGCTTGGGTCCGACCCATTAAACCTACATGCCCATTTACATTTTCAATATATATATGATTCATTTCGTTACTAGGAAAGATTCTTTTTAACCCTGTCCACCTGGAGGGGACGTGATAGGAATTCTATTGGTTCATATTTTTCGGTCAACAGATTGACGCAATCGGGATATTAACCATGTTATACCAAAATTAAAAAGCCACCTAAAAGATGGTCGGAAAAGGCAGCAACCGAAGATGATTATCCGAGCAGCTCCTTCAATCAAAATAAGAAGGTCACCCACGAAAAGATGAAAGAAAGAATGGTTAGGGAATCTGGAAAAAAATTCCTTGAAAAAAGGAACTTTCCAGTAAAGGGTTGAAGAAACTTGAGTTGAAAAATCTACCGTGAAAATGACTATTAATTCTTAATGGTTGAAGGAACTCATCAAGGGAAAAGGCTACTAGAAGCATCTGAAAATTTTCTAAGATAAGAGGAATCTAAGGATCACGAGATTGTCCATCAAAATGGATAGTGAAACTTGCAAATATTGGGAACAACCTAATTATTAGTTTTTAATGAAAAAACATCCATAGAAGATGAAGAAAAATGAATGAAGCTTCTGTCCCACGAAAGCTAATTTGTTAATGTTCACATCAACCAAAAACCTATCACATTCATCTGGTTTCCGGTTCGTAAATGCTTTATGCTCATCCAGAAATCAGAATTTTGTTCAAGAAACGGAATCAAGCCTCAAGTTAGACATTCTTCTACCAAGAAGAAAATGAATTGAGCTGAAATCACCTTGGCCTCCGGCGACAAGCAGCTGCCGATGACAGAAATGGTGAGTGCTGGAGATGCTTGTACCGCAGCCACTACTTTGATAATAAAATCAGAGTGTTGACATACAAAAATGGGGCCCAATTAAATGGTCCAAAGAATAAAGTCCAGTTAGGAAATTCAAAGGATGGGCCCAAACAAGACCATGTAGAAACCCAAGTAGTGGAAGCCCATTATCGTTCAAGCCTGCGAAACGCCCAAGTAGTGGATGCCCATCATCGCTCAAGCCTACGAAACGCCCAAGTAGCGGATGTCCATCATCGCTCAAGCCTGGGAGATGCCCAAATAACGGAAGTCCATCATCGCTCAAACCTACGAGACGCCCAGGATCTGGGCAATGATAGTGTCTTGTTGTTATTTAAAGCAACGGTTATTAAAACAGTTCATCCCACAATCCAGAAATCTCAGTTACAAGCAGTTAAATGATGGGAGTAATGACAGTAGTTAAAAATAGTTCCTTTTGACAAGTCATCCATTATGGAGAAAGTGGGTAGTTACAAGACGATGAGCAGTTTTCAAATGATTCTACAAGAAAAAACTGTCAAATGAGTATAAAAGAGAAAAGAGAACATGGAAAAAGAGATCCATCAAATGACTCTCAAACTGAGAATTATGTAATTTCGTTTCTTTCTTTCTTCTTATTACTTTCAATTACTTTGCAAATTTAGTGTGCTTGTGCCCCTTAAAGGCGTTTCGCTTCTTGCAAATTGTGATCTTTATAAATAAATCACCTCTCGTTGGGACTTTGTCTCGAGAAGTTGTTGTTCCTTACACAATCGTCTGAGATACGAGGAGTAGCAAAGTACTCCACAATCGGAAGGACAAAGTCAAAGTTGTTACGAGTCAATGACAGATATGAGTCCTCGAACCATGCTTGCATTACTTGGTGAACTCACACAAGATGTCGTTGAATAGGTAAATTTATAAAATTCTCATAATATGGAAATATTTACCCAAAATGAAAATGTATATTATGACAACATGGCAAAAAAACTAAATACTTTGAATGAAATCATGAATAAGTCAGTGGGCCAAATTTGTCAACCTATTATGCCAAATATAGGGAATCACTTTTAAGCCAGGACGATTGTGGGACATAATTCTCGAGTCTCGGGTCTGAATCAAAGAATATACTCATCTTTTGGTCCATCTACTTCAAACCAGGAGGGTAGTAGAATGACAAATTTGAATAGTGGTAATGGAGTATCAAACCTGGGGGGTAACTCAAATGTAAGAGAGAATGTCCAAAACAATGGACTGAGAGACAATGGCCAAACCAATGGACAGAACATCCCGCTTGTTAATGATGGCGAAAATGCTCAGGCTAGTGGTAATTATGGTTTAAATAATGGCATTTTTTGTCATAAACCAAGGACCAAATGTTAGGCCTCAAGTAATTCCACTAATAAATCATCCTATAGGAGTTCCATATGATCCCAACGTCGTGTTGATGAATGAAATTATGAAGATAGTACATGATCAAATAGTTTTTAGGATGCGTTCTTTTATTAGGCCGACTTATACAAAGTCATATCCTGATTGGGTAGATCAAGCATATCCGTGGCATAGAGGGTACAAAGTACCAAAGTTTTCATTATTTACCGGTCTGTGAGAAGTTTCTCCTCTGGAACATATAGGGCGATTCATACTGCAATGTAGTGAAGTAACTGATTATCACAAAATGAGACTGTTCCATAGTCGTTAACAGGAATAGATTTCTCATGGTTCATTAACTTGCCAGCAAATTCGTCCAAACATGGCAACAACTAAAACAATTATTCCACTCTCAGTTTTACAAAACTGAATCTGAAGTTACTTTAGCCGACTTGGCAAATTTACGTCAAATGCCAAACAAATGGGCGAATGTTTCCTTCAGAGGTTTAAGACAGCTATGAGCAAATGTTTTGTGCCTTTGCCCGAAAAAGAATTTGTTAAAATCGCTCAAAGTTGTTTGAGTTTTGATTTAGAAAAGAAATTTCAGGACAAAGAATTTCCTGACCTGTTTCAATTGAGCGCTATCGTGATTAAATATGAGCATTTAATAAAAGAAGAAGAACAAATAAAAAACTCTAGCAAATTGACTTATTATAGAGACCCAAATTTAGATATTCATGCCGTCAATGACGAATATTATGATCAGACGGAAATACGTTTGGCCGAATTGATTAAGGGAGATGTATATGCTTGTCATATAATGGCTAAATTTAGAACATCTGGCAAGAATGAGCCTATAAAAGACGAAAAAAAAAAGCTAGGATATTCTCATTTGATGTGACCGAAGCTGACCTTATATTCGATAAATTGTATAAGGATAAACAAATAAAATTGAGCGACAAGTATAAATTGCTAGACCCTGAACAAATTAAGGGTAAAAAATATTGTAAATGTTACAATGCAGGGTCACATAATAATTGTTTAGTTTTTCAACATGTGTTACAGCATGCCATTGAGTCAGGGAGAATCACATTTGAAGTTAAGAAGATGGCAGTGGATGAAAATCCTTTCCCACAGCCACTTGGGGGTGAATATGGTGATGACTGGTTTCAAAAATAAGTTGCCAAAATTCAAGTTGGTCATGGATAATGGAGAAGAAGATTTCGAGTCACATCTCAGTGTTTTTAAACGTATTAAAGGAAAGGAGTCTGCAAAGGGCGAAAATATCTTGTGTGCTAGATGCAAGGGAAAAGTGAATGAAAATATGGAGAGACCAGAAAAGTGGCGATATCACAATCGTCCTAATATTATTTCAAATTTCCAGCCCGGTGGAGGACGGAGTATGTCATTCTATGGAAAACCACCTTTTGAGGGACGGTTCAGACTGATAAACAACGAGAGAACATTCAGGCCACAACCTCGCCAACCAAATGTATGGCATTCGTTTCAGTATAATGCATAAATATTTGTACCCTTTAACGAAATGACCAGAACCCAATAAAGGCATTTTCAACAAAACTATAGACGAATGATGAGACAACAGCAGGGATCGTCGCATCCTAAGGCACCTAAATTGCTTGAGGTGGCTAGCAAAAATGTTCTTAAAGATGATAAAAAGGCTAGTATAGGCGAATCAATGGAAGAGTTACCAGAAAGTTCTTTTGGGAGATCAAAATTTGAGCGTGGAAAGAAGGATGAAGATGAAAAAGATCCAAGGCAACCCCTCGCTCTTCAATTTGGTACACTACCTCCTGTTATAGTTAATAACTATTTACTAGCCAATGAGTTCAAAAGTAAGGAAAATGAGGAGAAGGAAAGAGAAGATAATGAGGAAGAAACGTTGTGCTGGAATGTAAAGAAGGCCAAACATCTCGGGAGGTATACGATGAAGAGGATGACGACGACATGACTGACATTGAGGAGGAAATTGACTTAGAAGTAGAGAGAAGAAGAAGAGGAGTTTCGTGCAATACTTTATTCAAGCAACTGCATCAAGAAGGTGTCCGCGAGGTAGATTTGTTGGGCGAACCATCTGGGCATTCTTTTGACTACTATGTATTATATGGGAATCTAAGAGAAGGGTGAGAGTGCCTCGCTCTGAGAAATATGGGTCACCTCCAAAATATTACCTTCCCCTATTGGTTGGACAACCAAAGAAGAAACATTAGAAGAAGATAATGAGAAAATCCAGGAAGCAGAAACTCAGTGTGAAATATTGCCCGTCGACTTGTTACAAGGAAATAATCCAACGGAGGATAAACAGGAAGTGAAAATAGATGCAGCTGAAAATGTCATTTTTAAGAGACAATTATGAAGTTAACCAAGCACTTGAGGCCATTATACGTAAAGGCTTTACTCAATGGTATACCTATGGCAAAAGTACTCATCGACAATAGAGCAGTCATAAATACCATCTCGTCCAGAATTATGAGAAAATTTGCAAAGACAGAAAGCGATATGAACCCAACACAAGTTATTCTCAGAAGTTTCAATGGGGGGAGCAACTTCAGCTAAATGGGGTGATGCCACTGGACATAACTGTGGGAACCACTACTAGGACCACAGTCTTCTTTGTGATAGATGGTCCTACTAGTTACAATGTGCTACTAGGAAGAGATTGGATTCATGGGATTCAGTGCATACCTTCATCACTCCACCAATGCTTGATTTTCTGGAACGACAAAGGCGAAGCAGAAGTGGTGCAAGCAGACCACAGGCCCTTTATCGCAGAAGCAAATTCAGTAAAAATGTTTATATATGAAGGAAATTATGGACCCATCAGGGTAGTTCAAGATGAGGAAGAGACTCAAATTGTCGCACAGCCATTTTCAGTAGATGCACTTACTGAAATATTCAATCAAATGAGGCCAAACATAGTGGCCATTGAATAGCCAGTAATTGGCAAAAAGATAATCAAGGTACTCTAATGAGTTATCAAGTCTATAGGAAAATATGGTCGATATTCAGGCCTTCAATGCCAAATTATTGGCTTTCAATGAAGAATGTAAAGAGAAGACAAAAGAAAAAGCAACACTAAAGACGTTGAGAAACACATTAGTAGTGTTCGAATTGGAGCAGAATATTGGCGGAGAAGTGTATGTAGTGGATTGCTAGAAGAGGGAGTGCCTACAAGGAACCTAGACGATGAGGTAAGAAGGACTGAGCATGCTCAAGCACAATGCCCTTTGATAAAGGTGAACATTGGCGACGAAGGGGAAGACCGCCCAACATTTGTCAGCCAGATGCTTACTCAAGAGGTGAGTAACAAATTAATCTTTTTATTAAAGGAATACAATGATTATTGCTTGGGAATATGAACACATGCCTGGTTTAGATAAAATTTTGATAGAACATAGGTTACCAACTAAGCCAAATTTTAAACCTCATAAACAATCTCCAAGGCGTTTTGCCCATAATGTATTGCCTGAGGTAAAGAAAGAAATAGAGTGATTGTTAAATGCGGATTTTATTAAAATAGCCAGATATGTTGAATGATTATCTAATATTGTACCGGTGTTAAAAAAGAATGGTAACTTATCAAAGGGTGCTGAAAAAGATGTACATAAAACTGCCTTTAGGCGTCCTGGGTCTTTAGGATGTTTTGAATAGATAGTTATGCTTTTCAACCTGAAAAACGTAGGGGCAACTTATCAAAGGGCAATGAAACTGATTTTGCACGACATGATAGGCAAATTTAATGAAGTGTATGTAGATAACATAGTGGTCAAGTCTATTAAAGAGGAAGACCATTTTGGACAATTAAAATGCTCATTTGAACGAATAAGGCAATACAAACTAAAACTGAATCCTTTCAAATGTGCATTTAGTGTTAATGTAGGGAATTTTCTTGGTTTTTAGTTCACAAAAGAGGAATTGAATTTGATAAAAATAAAGCGAATGCCATTTTTGAGGCCAAACCACCAGGTAATAAGAAAGAATTGCAAAGGTTTCAAGGCCAAGTGAACTTTTTTGAGACTTTTCTCTAATTATGCAGGGCGAATAAAAGCTTTTTCGCCTATTTTAAAGCTAAAAAATTGGGATGAATTCTTCTGGAAGGAAGAACATCAAAAGGCTTTTGATAGCCTGAAGACATATTTGTCAAGTCTACCAGTGTTAGTATCACCTATCCAAGGACGGCTAATGAAGGTATACATATCGGCTGAACACGAATCGATAGTCTGGATGGTCACACAAGAAGACCAATTTGGTGAAGAAAAAACGATTTATTATTTGAGTAGACAGTTAACGAGATGTGAATGTAATTACTCTGCTATTGAAAATTTGTGTCTTGCTTTAAATTTCACATGTATAAAACTAAGAGCTTATTTACGGTATGTAACTGTTTACTTAGTTTCTAGAGTAAATTTAGTTAAATATATGTTTTCTTGCCCTAAAATACAATATATGCCCCAAAATACAGTTAAAAATCAAACTTTGGCTAACTTTTTGGCCGATCATCCATGCCTTGACATGCCTAAAGAAATTGAATTGGAAATTGATTCATTTGAATTAAAACCTTGGGTTTTATACTTTGACGGATCAATAAAATTTCAGAGGTGCAGTGGTAGGAATGTTTTAATAAATCTACTTGGGATTTATTATAAATTTGCTTTCACTTTGGGTAGAATGTATACCAATAATTAAGTTGAATACGAAGCATTGATCGTAGGTTTAGAGCTGCTAATAGAGTTGGGAAGAAAGAAATAGAGTGATTGTTAAATGCGGATTTTATTAAAATAGCCAGATATGTTGAATGATTATCTAATATTGTACCGGTGTTAAAAAAGAATGGTAACTTATCAAAGGGTGCTGAAAAAGATGTACATAAAACTGCCTTTAGGCGTCCTGGGTCTTTAGGATGTTTTGAATAGATAGTTATGCTTTTCAACCTGAAAAACGTAGGGGCAACTTATCAAAGGGCAATGAAACTGATTTTGCACGACATGATAGGCAAATTTAATGAAGTGTATGTAGATAACATAGTGGTCAAGTCTATTAAAGAGGAAGACCATTTTGAACAATTAAAATGCTCATTTGAACGAATGAGGCAATACAAACTAAAACTGAATCCTTTCAAATGTGCATTTAGTGTTAATGTAGGGAATTTTCTTGGTTTTTAGTTCACAAAAGAGGAATTGAATTTGATAAAAATAAAGCGAATGCCATTTTTGAGGCCAAACCACCAGGTAATAAGAAAGAATTGCAAAGGTTTCAAGGCCAAGTGAACTTTTTTGAGACTTTTCTCTAATTATGCAGGGCGAATAAAAGCTTTTTCGCCTATTTTAAAGCTAAAAAATTGGGATGAATTCTTCTGGAAGGAAGAACATCAAAAGGCTTTTGATAGCCTGAAGACATATTTGTCAAGTCTACCAGTGTTAGTATCACCTATCCAAGGACGGCTAATGAAGGTATACATATCGGCTGAACACGAATCGATAGTCTGGATGGTCACACAAGAAGACCAATTTGATGAAGAAAAAACGATTTATTATTTGAGTAGACAGTTAACGAGATGTGAATGTAATTACTCTGCTATTGAAAATTTGTGTCTTGCTTTAAATTTCACATGTATAAAACTAAGAGCTTATTTACGGTATGTAACTGTTTACTTAGTTTCTAGAGTAAATTTAGTTAAATATATGTTTTCTTGCCCTAAAATACAATATATGCCCCAAAATACAGTTAAAAATCAAACTTTGGCTAACTTTTTGGCCGATCATCCATGCCTTGACATGCCTAAAGAAATTGAATTGGAAATTGATTCATTTGAATTAAAACCTTGGGTTTTATACTTTGACGGATCAATAAAATTTCAGAGGTGCAGTGGTAGGAATGTTTTAATAAATCTACTTGGGATTTATTATAAATTTGCTTTCACTTTGGGTAGAATGTATACCAATAATTAAGTTGAATACGAAGCATTGATCGTAGGTTTAGAGCTGCTAATAGAGTTGGGAATAAAGAATGTAATTATTAGGGGCGATTCCCAATTAGTAATTTAAAGTCAATACGAAATTGCCCAATAATTATTGGAAGAATTTGATCAAGTGGAGCTTCAATATATTAACAGGATGTATAACGATTTAGCAAACGAATTAGCCCAAATGACTTCGAGTTATTCGAAGGTGCTAAATCTGGAATCCACTTGTAAATATGGAGTAATATTGCCTGTAATACAACGAAGGGCGTGTAATACAACGAAGGGCGAGAAAAGTGATATTCATTGCATACAAAATGGAGATGCAATAGATTGGAGGGCAGAAATAAAAAGATTCTTGAAAAAATTGACAAAGATAGTAATAGGAAAATAAAGTTACGCTCATTAAATTACACACTGATAGATGATGAGCTGTTCAAAAAAAGCTCAGATGGTGTGTTATTGAAATGTGTGAGTTTGCAAGAGGCCAAAACAATCATGACTGAAGTACATGAAGGAATATATGGAGCCCATCAGGCTGGCCAGATAATGAGGTAGTTAATTGTTAGGAGTGGATACTTTTGGCCCAAAATGGAAGAATCGTGCGTTCAGTACGCAAAGAGTTGTTTAGCATGCCAAAAGCATGATCCAATACAAAGAGTGCCAGCAAGAGAAATGACACCCATTATTAAACTTTGGCTGTTTAAAGGTTGGGCGATAGATTTGATAGGGAAGATTTATCCCCGTCGTCCAAGCAACATACGTTTATAATAGTTGCAACGGATTTCTTCACTAAATAGGTAGAATGGGAGTAATGACAGCAGTTAAAAATATTTCCTTTTGACAATCATCCATTATGGAGAAAGTGGGTAGTTACAGGGCGATGAACAGTTTTCAAATGGTTCTACAAGAAAAAACTGTCAAAAGAGTATAAAAGAGAAAAGAGAACATGGAAAAAAAGATCCATCAAAAGACTCTCAAATCGAGAATTATGTAATTTCGTTTTTTTCTTCTTGTTACTTTCAATTACTTTGCAAATTCAGTGTGCTTGTGCCCCTTAGAGGCATTGTGCTTCTTGCAAATTGTGATCTTCATAAATAAATTACCCATCGTTGGGACTTTGTCTTGAGATGTTGTTGTTCCTTACACAATTGTCTGAACCTTCTTTTAATTGTTAGTGATGCTCAATTTCCACGTGAAACACAGTGATTGATCTCATTTTGTGAAAGAGAATCAAGTTGCAAATCCATTCACCCGCTAGATTAACTATGCAATATTTTGCAACAACAAAGCCAATTGTACCGGAATTGGCTTTACTAAAGTGTTACATACACTCACATCCATGGTCCCCATGTTAATAAAAAATGGCCCAAAAAATCCCAGCCACCTCCCTATTGTGAGACGTCATGGGGGTTCGGTCAATCCTCACCCGGTACAACAAGCACATCTCATTTTGCAAACTCCGGTGACCTATGTTAAGGCAATCGCCGACATCACAGTACATGGTAGTGCACAGTTCTAGCTTTTCTCCATTCTGTCAACTTAAATTTTGATGTGATGGTAGCGTGTTGGTACAAAGAGGCATTGTCCATTCAACTTTTGCAAGTTGTTTCTGATAATTGGCAGAAAAGAGAAAACTTCCACTACAAGGTTTGAGAATGGTCTTCAAGAATTTTGGGTTAAATATCTATACAAAGCTTGGTCATAATAATTTATCTTTCTTGGGCTTTATCACTCCTCATATATGTCCAAAGAATTTGGGCCCCATTTCTTCTTTTTGGGGCCACAATAATTTGTTGGTTCTCTTAAAATTTTGATTTGAAGACGTGGTATGCCGGTTGTGATTACTCTACTTGGGCTGCCACTAATTCTCTTTTGGGCCGCCTCCTAAGCTTATAAGCTTTATTGGGCTTGGTGTTCTTTCTTGCTTCTATTTGGGCTGCCACTTATTTTATAGTGGAAATTATACAAATCTAGGTGTTTAAAGATTGATTTTAAAAAAATCAGGTTTAAAGTTTAATTATTCAAAAATCAGGTAATAATTTGTTATTTTAATTAATACTATAATCTCAACCCTAATTTATCAATTCCTATTTCCTTCCTTCTCCCTNCCTGTGAACTGACGCTGCCGTTCACAGCAGCGTCGTGACATCGACGAGTGCTTTTTGTGTGTGTTGTAACCAACTATTTGATTCTATATGACAATTTGTTAAACCATGACCTTAAAAGTTGAGAATATGTGACCAAAAAATTGCAAATATGTGACCGGTATATAAATTGTGACTTATAAATTTTTTGATCTGTGACCAACGAAATAAACTTGACCTATAAAATTTTTGATTTGTGATATCGAAATAATCTGTAACCAATTAATTTGAAAAAATGTGACCAATAAAAGTTGTGATCTATGATTTGTATCTGTGATCATTAATTATATATTATTATATTTAATTAATAAAAATATATTTATTAATAAATAAATATCTGATTTTTACATTTATGAAACTTAAAACCTGATTTTTGTATTTGTGAAACTCAAAGCCTGATTTATGATTTTTTTTCCCTATTTTATATCGCCAAGGATAAGGGCTCAGAGACTTCATTTTTTGAGAACTGGAAATAAAAGAAGGTGCCGTCAAGAAATAGTACTTTTTGTTCATGATCAACAGGTTATTCCAAAGACCCTTATGCCTATATCACGTCTCTTTTCCCACCACAACTCTCTGTTCGATATTTTGGTTGGCAACTGCTTTATCTGAGGCACCATTTCTATTTGTTCTGCTTGAGCTATCTTTCTCAGCTAGAAAAAGTTGACTAAAATCTATAGGAGATGGTAGTACTCCATTATTAAAACTTCTTCAATGATATAGCATGACAAAAATTTGGTATTTTATTAATACTAAAGGCTCATTTGAAGAATTCCACTCACAGTAATATGGTCCAACACATGCACTCACGTTTAAGCTCTCAAAATTCCTTTGGTTTATTCACTATTGGTTAGCAAAGCTAATTTGGCTCCAAGTTAATTTTGGTTATCAATTTCTGCTGGGATTTCAATATCATGCAAAGCTAATGTTGTAGCAAGATTTAATGACATAGCAGGATTTCTATGAAACTAAATTCTTTTACTGCCCGCTAACTTAAAAAAAAAAGCCACTTGATTTATGTGAATGTTCAAATAATTTTCCACCATTTGCAAGATTAGAATAGGGAACTATGTTATTGTTCAACAACATCCTTTTTATGTATCTGTTGGTATAAAAAATTGTCACTCGGAGGGAGATAATTTGCAAGGCTGTTACAATGTATGCCAAATATTTGTAAAAGTTCAAAGCTTGGATCTCTCCTATTCAAAGGCACTTTGGATCGTCATTTCTATTATTCGAGGCTAGTTCTAAAACCTCGCATCTTTGAGGCGAGCTCTAACTCATGGATTTCTTATTATTGAAGGCTACATTTTGTAAGTTATCTTTCCTTAAATAAAGGAAAAATAAGTGTTTCGGATCCTCGTTCCTTGAATAAAGGAAGAGGCGGCATATTGAAGTCCTCGTTCCTTGAATAAAGGAAGAGGCGGCATATTGAAGTCCTCGTTCTTTGAATAAAGGAAGATGCGGTATTTCTATGAGTCCTCGTTCTTTGAATAAAGGAATATACGGTATTTTTATGAGTCCTCGTTCTTTGAATAAAGGAAGAGGCAACATCTTGGAATCCTCATTCCTTGAATAAAGAAAGATGAAACATTTTGGAGTCCTCGTTCCTTGAATAAAGGAAGAGACGGTATTTCTATGATTCATCATTCTTCAATTAAAGGAAGATGTGGTATTTCTTGGAGTCATCGTTCCTTGAATAAAGAAAGATTCGACATATATTGGTTGTTCCTACTTGTTTATAGACGTCTCGGGTTTCTCGCATTTTTTAAGGCGAGCCCTAACTCATGGTTTTCTTATTATCGAAGGAGAGCATAGCTCGTGGTTTTCTTATAAAATATGGCGAGCCCATATCTCCATCAACTTATTTACTATGACAAGCTCATGAGTTACGTTAAGTATGACAAGCTCATACTCCTTCGATGGTTAAAATATGGTGAGTCCATATCTCCATCAACTTACGTTAAGTATGGCAAGCTCATACACTCATTCAATGGTTAAAATATGGTGAGCCCATATCTCCATCAACTTATTAACTATGACAAGCTCATTAGTTATGTTAAATATAACAAGCTCATACACTCCTTTAATGGTTAAAATATGGCATGCCCATATCTCCATCAACTTATTAACTATGACAAGCTCATAAGTTACGTTAAGTATGACAAGCTTATACACTTCTTCATTGGTTAAAAATGGCGATGTTCATATCTCCATCAACTTATTAACTATGACAAGCTCATAAGTTATATTAAGTATGATGAGCCCATATCTCCATCAACTTATTAACGATGACGAGCTCATAAGTTACGTTAAGTAGACAAGCTCTAACATTATATTCAGATTTTATATGGCGAGCCCATATGTTACATTCAGATTTATTATGGCTAGCCCATAAGTGAGCATCGTCTCTACTATTCATACATTCAGGGCATCGTCTCTACTACTTACATTAGAACATCGCCTCTACTACTTACATTCGAGCATCATCTCTGCTACTAATATTCAGAGCCTCGCCTCTGCTGCTTACATAAGGACATCGCCTTACTTTATTCTGTAAGGGCCTCGCCTCGCTTTATTTAGCCTCATCACAAGCTTCAGTTGCTTTAATATGGCTCGCCCTCTTCAACAAAGGCCTCGTCTCGCTTTATTCAGCCTCATCACATGCTTCAGTTCCTTCAATATGGCTCGCATTCTTTAGTAAAGGCCTCGCCTCGCTTTATTCATTCTCATCATAGGCTTCAGTTGCTTCAATATGGCTCGCCCTCTTCAGCAAGGGCCTCACTTTGCTTTATTCAGCCTCATCACAGGCTTTAGTTCTTCAATATGGCTTGTCCTCTTCGGCAAGGTTCACCAATATGGCTCACCCTCTTCAGTAATTACATCATCTCTACATCAACTTTATCACAATGGCTTATATTCTAAGTCCGACCAGCATATTAATATTCAACTTAGACTTGGGAGATTATTGTGATACTTGTAACTTAGTATCGTTACATTATTATTGCTGCCGAGTAAGTACTTCACATCACTGCTAGCAGGTCATAGCACTATGTTCACTCCAGCAAATATGTATGCTACATTATCTACATTATCGACATGTTACTTACTTCACATTAACAATACTATTACACTGAGCTGTGCGGGCATATGATCTACTACGATAAATGGTAGACTCTGCATATTATATCTTAGGGACATTTGATATGTCATTATTCACCTTATCGTCATGAGTAATTTGACGGCAAATGGACCCCAAATTATATGACCTACTACAATACATGGTAGACTTTGCATACCATATCTTGGAGACATTTGATATATCATTATTCACCTTATCGTCATGAGTAATTTGAGGGAAAATGGACCCCAAATTTATTTGGTATATGTGCAGTGGATATATTGTATTGTATTGTATTACATGATTGGTTTAGTCCATATTACATAAGATGTTGTTGAAATTTTGACAAATTATATGCAGTATCTACCTTTCAAAGTAATTCGTAAGACCTCTCTTATTCAGGCTCGTACACATTTTTTGAGGCAGTTCGTAAGTCCTCACTTAGTGGAGCGGTTTATATTCTCGAGGTAATTCGTAAGTCCTCACCTATTTTGGATCAAAGCATATTTTTGATGCAGTTCGTAAGTCCTCGCTTATCCGAGCTACTTACATTTATAAGGCAATCTGTAAGACCTTACTACTGACAGCTTGTATTTCGAAGTCCGACCCTTACATAAATGTACGACTCAAACTTGGTAGTCTATTGTTACACCTATAAATTACGTAGCATGCGCTCGATGAAGAGGACCCCTCATTGGCCGGCTTGACTATTTATACTTCAAAGTCCGATCAGCACATAAATGTACGACTCAGAGTTGAGGTCTATTGTTACACCTATAAATTACGTAGCATACGCTCGACAAAGAGGATCCCACATTGGCCAGCTTGACTATTTATACTTCAAAATCCGACCCGTACATGAATGTACGACTCAGACTTGGAGGTCTATTGTTACACCCATATATCACACATCGACTATTTAATTACACCGTACCTATTTAATCAAGTTGGATATTTTTGGGCCTAAGCTTGAGTCCGGCCCATTAAGCTTACATGCTCATTTACATTTCTTATATATATGTGATTCATTTCATAATTAGGGGATATTCTCTTAACCTTGTTCACGTGGAGGGGACATGGTAGGAATTCTATTGGTTCATATTTTTGGGTCAACAATAGCTACAATTGCTACATGGGTTCGCATTAGTTGGTATCAGAACTTAAACTCCAAAAATCAAGGTTATATCATTTACTTTCTTGTTTGAGTTGTCATCTTTCTTATTTGTGTTTTTCATTTTTTGAGTCATTCAATCCAATTAAAATACTAAACAAAATTCAAAAGTCGTTTGTACGCTAAATTAGTGCCCAAATCAATTCATTTTCAATTTTTTGGGCTCTTTGTTGAATTATCGATGATTTAGTATAAATAAATAAAGATCCAAAGCCAAAGCCTAAAGTGTCAAATTTGAATTTAAGAAACACTTTCTTGAATTTATCCTTAGTGTTTATATTCAAAGTATCAAATTCACATTTTTTGAGTCATTCTGAACCAATCCCTGTACTCAATTTTTTGGTTGAACTTCACAAGATTTGAATTTTGATTGAAATCGAATTAGTTCTTTGAAGCGCTTATAGGGAAGCATTGAGTGAAAAAAAGACAGAGTTGTGAGATTAATAGAGGGAAAAACCCAGATTGATTGATACAGAAGTATATACACTTGAGGCAAATATTATTCTAGTTTTTAGATACTTGACAGAGATGATTCTATTTCAACCAGGAAGAATAATCAAATCATCATGATGGAGGAGATGATATGATGGTTTGAAAGGTTGTTTGGAGGATATGAGAGATAAGATGGATATGCAAATGGGCTTGGATGGAGAGACTAGATACATTGTTTGCTAATTTACGTAGGGAACAACTTAGAAAAGTTCTTAATACAAGGAGACAAGGTAGGCTGGAGCCTAGAGCGGAGATTGATGGTGAAAATAAAGTAGGTAGTGGTGATCATGATGATGCGTTAGTGGAGACCGAAATAGGAAGGTTGATGTATCTAAGAGATATGTATGATATAAGGGTCAGAGATTATGTTGGAGGTAGAGTTGATAGAAATTTGGGTAATATTAAAATGGCAATTCCTCCATTCAAAGGAATGAGCAATCTGGAGGCATATTTAGAGCGTAGAAAAAGATAGAGCTTATATTTGATTGTCATAATTACTTGGAGGAGAAAAATGTATTGTTGTCGTTGAGTTTACTAATTATCCTGTCATTTGGTGGGATCAAATAGCAACATTTAGGAGGAGGAATCATGAGAGGCTTATTGAGGCATGAAGAGAATTGAAGGCTATCATGAGGAATAAGTTCATTCCTCATCATTACTATAGAGATCTTTATCAAAAATTAAAAAAATCCTTTATCAAGGAACTAGGAGTGTAGATGATTATCACAAGGAGCTGAAAATTGTTATAATTAGTGCAAATGCTGAAGAGGATCGAGAGGCTACCATTGGCCAGATTTTGAATGGTTTTAATAGGGAGATAGCTAATGTGGTGAAATTACAACATTACATGGAGTTGGGAGACATGCTTCATGTGGCTATGAAGATGTAGAGGCAGTTGAAGAGGAAGGGAAAACTAGATATCCATCGGGTTCTAATCCTTCTTGAAAATCGAAGTGGGATAACAATAGAGGTGATGCGAGCTGTTTTAAAGAGTAGAACTAAGCCACTGAAGGGAAGAGATGAAGTTGCTAGCAAAATTACACCAAAGGCGGATTCTACTTTCTAGGAATCGGGATATCAAATGTTTTAGGTGCTTGAGATCGGGACACATTGCTTCTAAATATCTAAACAAAAAGGTGATGATCTTGCGTGATAATGGAGAAGTGGTGAGTGATAGTGAGGGTGACTATAATGACATGCCCGAGTTGGAAGATGTCAATGATGATCAGAAAGTGGAGTATGCAGTGGAAAAGCTATTACCTACAAGGCAAGCTCTTATTACTCAAATCAAAATGAATTACATGGAGTAACAAATGGATAACATATTTCATACGAGATGCCATGTCAACAATAATAAGATATATAGCATGATTATTGATGGGGGTAGTTGTACCAATGTGGCTAGCACTACACTTGTTGAGAAATTGGGGTTAACTATGCTAAAACATTCTAGGCTTTATAAATTGCAATGGTTGAATGAATGTGGAGAGGCTATGATGAATAGGTGAGTATTAGTGAATTTCTCAATTGGAAGGTATCATGATGAAGTGATGTAGTTCCTATGCATGCGGTCATATTTTGTTAGGGAGACCTTGACAATATGATATGAAGGTGATGCATAATGAGTACAAAAATAGGTACAGTTTTACTAAAGATGAGAAGTCTATTACTCTTGCGCCATTAACACCAAAATAAGTTTAAGAAGATCAAATCATATTGAAAAGTGAGAAAGATAAAAGAATGAGAGAAAATGAGAGTGAGATTGATCTTTCACAATAAGAGAGCAAGATAGAAAATAGTGAAGTGGCTGATTGTGAGAGAAAAATAGTAGAGACACAAAAGAGAAAAGAAAGAGCCTTCTGAGATAAAACAAAAGTCGAAAGTGAATATCTTTGCAAAAGAGAGTGAGTTAAAGAGGGCAGTAGTTGACAATCGACCTATGATTTTATTGTTTTAAATGGAATCACTCCTCAACTTAGAGAAATCTAATACACCCCTCCCTAGTTTGACTACTTCTTTGTTGTAGGAATTTGAAAACTTATTTTCGGAGAACATGCATAGTGGGTTACCACTCATTCAAGGCATTGAGCATCAAATTTACTTCACACCTGTAGCTATCATTCCAAACAGGTCGGCTTATAGGAGTAATCCCGAGAAGATAATGGAACTTCAAAAGCAAGTGGAAGAATTGTTGAGCAAGGGGTATGTGAGGGAAAGTATGAGTCCATGTGCCATGCTAGTACTATTTGTGCCGAAAAAGACGAAAATTGGAGGATGTATGTAGACTGTCGAGCAATCAACAACATAATGGTAATGTATCGTCATTCTATACCTAGGTTAGATGATATGTTATACGAGCTGCATGGATTATGCATGTTTAGTAAAATAAATCTTAAAAGTGGATATCATCAAATTAGGATGAGAGAGGAAGATGAGTGAAAAACTGCTTTTAAGAATAAGTATGGTTTATGTGAGTGGTTAGTCATGCTATTTGGACTTACTAATGCACCAAGCACTGTTATGAGATTAATGAAACATGTCTTATATGCATTTATAGTTAAACTCATAGTAGTTTACTTTGATGATATCCTGGTGTATAGTAAGAACTTAAATGAGCATATAAGGCATTTAAGATGTGTGCTTATGGTCTTAAGACAAGAACAAATTTATACTAACTTTAAAAAGTATACATGTTGCATGAAAAATGTTGTTTTCTTTGGTTATGTTGTTAGTTCTAAATGAACTGAAGTGAGTGAGGAGAAAATCAAAGTCATCAAGGGGTGGCCAACACCAAAAAACATAATCGTGGTAAAAAGGTTTCATCGTTTGGCTAGTTTCTATAGACATTTTGTTATAGACTTTAGCACAATTGCCACGCCACTCACGGAGATTGTAAAGAAATGTATATGATTTTATTGAGGCGTTGAACAAGAACATGCTTTTAACATTATTACGAATAGGTCCGCACCTATTTTATCAATGCCTGACAGTGCTTTTGAGATTGAATGTGATGTCTTAGGAATAGATATTGGAACTGTTTTGATGTAGGAACGAAGGCCATTAGCTTACTTTAGTGAAAAGCTAAGTGGAGCAGCTCTCAACTATTCTACATATAACAAGGAGTTGTATGCACTTGTTCTACCTTTGGAGACATGACAGCACTGCCAATGACCAAAAGAGTTCGTGTTCCACACTGACCATAAGTCCTTGAAGCACCTAAATGGTCAAAGTAAAATAAACAAGAGGCATGCAAAGTTGATGGAGTTCATCGAGACCTTTCCATATGTTATTCGATACAAGCAAGGTAAAGAAAATGTGATAGTAGATGCATTGTCAATGAGGTATGTATTTCTTACTTCTTTACGTGCCATATTGTTAGGATTTGAATATGCTAAGGACATATATATAATGACTCAAACTTTTCTAATATATATTAATCATGTGATCAATGTGCTATAGATAGATTCTTCAAGTATAATAGATATTTGTTTCGGGAGAATAAGTTGTGTATTTATGTGCTCAATGAGAGAATTGTTAGTACGGTTAGTACGTGAAGGACGTAGTGAAGGTCTTTGGGATTAAGAAAACTTGGAGGTGTTAAATAAACAATTTTGTTGGCCTAAGATGAAAGTTGACGTTGATCGAGTTTGTAGTATATGCATCAATTGTAAAAAGGTTAAGTCTATGGCACAAGGTTTGTATACACTATTATCCGTTCCTAATGAGCCTTGAGTTGATATGTCTATGAATTTCGTGTTAGGTTTACCTATGCCCAAGACAGGAAGATATTTCATATTTGTGAAGGTAGATATATTTAGTAAGATGACACGTTTCATTCTATGTCATAAAACTGATGATGCCACTAATATTGTAAATTTATTCTTTAAGGAAATAGTGTACTTACATGGAGTACCTGGAAGTAGTGTATCGGATAGGAATATTAAATTCTTTAGTCATTTTTTTAAAATTTTGTAGAGTAAGTTAGGAAATAAGCTATTATTTTCTACTTCTTGTAAATTACAAACGGATGGGCAAATTGAGGTCGTTAACAGGACTATGATACAACTATTGCGCACTATAGTCAATTAGAACTTGAAGAGTTGAAAAGATTGCTTGCTATTAATAAAATTTGCATATAATAGGGCCACACATTCTACTACTTCTTGTCCTTCATTTGAAATTATTTATGATTTTAATCCACTAACACTTTTGGATTTAATTCTTTTACCTATTAATGAAAAAGGAGCTTGATGGAAAGAAGAAGGTTGAGTTGGTAAGATCACTCCATGAGAAGGTACGATGCTAAATTGAGAAGAAAAATGAGCATTATGCTCCTCAAGCAAATAAAGGGCGAAAGTACATTACATTTAAACCATAAGATCGTGTTTGGGTATATATGAGAAATGAACCGACTCAAAGGAAGTTAAAGTTGTAATCGATAGGAGATAGATCGTTCCAAGTGCTTGAAAAGATCAACAATAATGCCTATAAATTGGATCTCCCAAGTGAGTGTAACATTTTTGCTACTTTAAATGCTTCTGATGATTCTACACTTGATGCAATTGGAGATTCAAGGACGAATCCTTTTGAAGATGGATGGAATGATGAGAACCATGGTACTAAAGCTATCAAGGATAATGACTCGTTGATTGTGGAAAAAGTATCAATGATTAGATTACGAGCAAAAAAAGGCTATGGAAGCCATGTGATTACTTTCTCAAGCTACAACAAACGAAAAATCGATAATAAGAAACAAAGGGACAAGTTTCATGTTGGGTTTGGAAGTAGAAATAAGATGGGTAAATATAATTTAAACAAGGGAAAAAGAAACTGTTCGGGAGAGCTACGCGATCGCATAGTGCTACGGAGGTGCGACCACATGTCCCTCTACTGAGAGTCAAATGTGGCATTTTGGATGAACAATACTACGGCATTTCCATACACTATCAGCCGCATAGCACAAATCTGGCGTCAAATTTTTCAATTTTTGGGAATAATCCTAGTTTAGTTAAATCTCCAGTTTTATGGTAATTATTGATATTTAGACTATTAATTCTACTTTTAAGTAAGTTTTACGGGTTCCCTATAAATAGCTACTAATTAATGCATTGTAAAAATACATAATTATTGAGATATTATTGAGAAGCATATTACTTTCAACTTATTCTTTATCAAACTAATTTCGAACTTATCAATGATTAAATTCTTGTGACGTTCAACAATTTAAGTGAGGTTCATAAGTTTTGTGATTATGAGGTTAAGATATTGTTTACGATTGTTTTGATTCTTTGATTTAATATTTATTGGATTGAGCTTTTCAAACCGTGATATTCGACTTTGTCAAATTTGATCTAATTTGTCATGGGGTTTCATAGATATAATTGTTACGTGGGTTCACATCAATTATCATGCATGGAAGGAATCTTTCGTCAATTAGTTTCATTAGCAGCTACTAAATCTGTCTGTAACCTATTTGAGCACGATCAATTCCTACTTTGATGAAGTAGTTGTCTTAAACATGATGATAAAGTGATCTTATGACAATTGTGGAGGGCATACAATCTGAAGTGGAGAAATCATCCCAATTTCTCATGGTTACTAGGTTTTCAACAGAATGCGGTATCAGCTTCAATCTTTTGAGTTCCTCGACCAATCAAAATATTTCTTATGTATAAAAGCTACGCCTACGAAAACACGAGAACATGGAAATCATTAACAATCTTTTAGATTTTATTGATTTATTCATGAATGTGAGAAAACTATGTATCAAATACTATTGATTCACGGAAAATACCTAAAATAAGGACACATAATTGAATTATATTTATTTAAATCTCATTTTCTAAAAGACTCGAATGGTCTTATTTATATAATCCAATAGAACTTAATTCAATAAGAATAATTCTACATACCACAATAAAAATTATAATATAAGATATTAATTGAAAAACTACCATGAACAAAACTTTAATCCTCTATATACTAAAATCATAAAATTTTCAAAATAATAGATAATTTTCAAATGGGATCCATCATTTTCCCGTGGAGAAAATTTATCCACGATTTTTTAGGAAATATTGATTACCCTTTCTTGGGCAAACAATAACTATTGTTCGATTTGCATCATGTAGTTGCGAGTATATGCATTCACCAGTTGTACTTCATGATTCTGGCATCTCCTTGGCAACATGCTCATAGGATATTAGGAATGAACTCGTCTTTGAACTGATATGAAATAACGTGTATGGAAGTGTGAGAACATGAAAATCACGAAGCTTCTAGTTTTTGTTGATTCATTCATGAATATCAGAAAATGAGGCATTAATTATTTGTTAATTTAAGAATAAAACCGAGAATTCGAATACATACTTAGAAATACTAAAGTTATTGTTTCATAAAATCACATTTTTCAAAAAACCTGAATGATTTTATTTCAACAATGCAATAGAATCTTGTTCTATAAGGAGAATTTAAAACTTATGATAAAATTTCTAAAATAATCTATTAATTGAAAAACTACCACAATTAAAATTTTAATTTCAATAGAGAATACTGATTTTTATATCATTAAACCCCACCTTTAAAAGGACCTAGTTGGTCTTATTTATATTTAGAATCCTCATTCCGTAGTGAATTCTTAAATACCTTAACAGAAATCATAATCTAAGTATTAATTGAAAAACTAGCATAAGAAAATTTTAACCAAAGGAAACAAAATAAAAAATTACCATAATATAATAAAATTTTAAAGCTACAAAAGTAATTCATAATTTTATTTGTGGGTTGCATATGTTTCATAGGACAAACCAAGGGAGAAGGCATTTCAAAATGTTTGCAGAGTCTACACAAGTTACCATTGTGACGATCTCGAAATTCTGCCTTTTTTTTTTTTTTGTCTAGGAAGGTAATAATAACCTTAGAACCTTGGTTAATACTCGCTACTATCCTGTAATTCTAGTGAATATTGTCACCTTAAAGAAATGGGTATTAATACCTTCTAAGGGAGGATAAATGATATATTGAAAAAGAGAGTATCGATATCTTGTGACGCATTGTATTATTACACTTGATTTCCTTTGATTCAAAGTTCATTTTTCCTTTAATCCATTGAAGTAAAATCAATACATGCATATGCAAGTTGATCCCTAATGCTTTGGGTATGGTTTGTTACGTTCTTTTATTCAGTACGTAAAATAATTTGATATGTAGTTGAGGTTTATGCACAAATAAGCCCTAAGGGAAGAGAATGCTTCCTAAAATCCTATCTATTTATTTATTAACCTCCAAAACAAAAGGTAGATAGATCAAGACGTTAAATTACAACTTCATTTCCAAAAGACACGTGACAAATCATAACATCTCGTCTACATATCTATTCAAAAGTTTGAAATATTTCTCTTACAACATTTTTTTTTCAAAACTATGTGTGACAAATTATAACATCTCGTTTCTTACCTGAAACACTTTAACCATTAGAACCAGTTAAGTACAAAAAGGTTGTCAAAAAACATGTCATTGACATCTATTCGATAAAAAAAAGGAGAAAAGAGAGACTAAACTTGGCTTGGGGTTGATTTCTTTCTTCTAGGACAGGTCCAAATCGGCCCTTATGCATTCGAGAGTATGAGCATAATATCATTCCACATACTTATATGTGATCTCTTGTTAGTACTAGCTAGGGCGTCATGGATGACATCCCACTATTCTTTATTTTCTTTAATATGGTTGATACGAGGGACTCTTGAGCAAGCTCATAATAGATTTATTTATGTTGGACTTAAATTGTTAGATCTATGATTATGACAATAGATTGATTTCAATTTGTTGACTTGAATTTGAGAATCGATCAATGGTTAGATTATTGCATTGTCATATTTTGATGTATCTCAAAACCTTGGTAATTTCAAAGTGCAACACCATATAATCTCAAAAATATATGGTTGAAAAAGTCCGATAAAAATTGAGTCCCATTAAAATTTATAATTGAAAATGAATTTGAGAAAAAATAAGTTTGAAAATAAGGATAGACGTGCTTAATTGTTAACCAAGAATTGTACATAATATAAATTTGAAATAACGACAAAACAAAACTGAAAAAAGAGAGTTAGTTGCTACACGAAATATGTCAAAAGATTATTTAACTAGTCACTGTGGTGAGTGAGCGAACGAACAAGCATCCCTAAACATGTTGATAAATAATTTGATTCAATTAAACAATGAAAAACATTAAATATACATGTGAACATGTACAAAAGGGAGCTAGATGGGGACCATTTTAGAGATATGTTGTATACAACCTCAAGATCATCATCTATCTATAGAACTCAACAATCAAGATTTTAGTTTCATTTCTTCATACTGCCTAACATTGTCCAATCTACCTAACCAAACATACGTAAATCATTAACACAAGCTTTTGGCATGGACAATATACAAAGAAATATGCTTTTGATTCAAAGCCACACGAGATAACCAAGCTTGATTTACAGTTGGATTTTGCTATATACAACGGGCTTAACACCGGGAGGTTGTAAAAATAGCAAAATCCCCTTACAGTTTATTAACAACTTATTCCAAGCAGAATAATCCCACACAGATATTTACATGATTCAACACTATGAAAGCTAAACAATCACTCAATAGTTATTCCTCTCACCTCAAGAGTATCCAGCTTCTTAGGTCTCTTGTAATATTTCAACAAAAGAGAGCAACAAACGACACTCACTGAAGAGGCTGCCATTGCTGCTCCGGCAATCCATGGAGGTAGTCGGAATCCGGTGGATGGGAAAATGACCCCAGCAGCGATTGGAATGCCGAGGATATTGTAACCTAATGCCCAGAGATAGTTGAGTCGGATTCTGAAAAAGGTTTTACGGGAAAGGTCTATGGCAGTTATGACATCCTCCAAATTGCTCTTCATTAAAACAATGTCAGCTGCCTCAATAGCAATGTCAGTGCCTGCACCAATTGCCATTCCAACATCTGCAGCTACAAGTGCCGGCGAGTCGTTGATTCCATCTCCCACCATTGCCACAACATTTCCTTCAGCCTGTAGACGGTAAAAATTGTCAAATGTATGCAGTTAGAATAAAAATTTGGCACATACGCGCTATGTCAAGATAACAAAGAGAATATCCATGAGTAGCATACTAAGTATATGACTAGGTGTAAGGTGATGCGAAGCATGAAAAGGGCACATGTTACATAGCACTGGTTACTTTTACACTTCAATGTCCAGTCTCCTAGACTAGTTAATTTTCCGGCATCGTACTTTCATTGACTGGAGGTCAGGTCGCATGTCCCTTCCTAAGTTTGTAGTTTATTTTATTTCAACATTAATAAATACTCCACCTTTGTGTTGGTTGGATAAAAAAACCCTCCCACATAACAGATATGTTGATCCATTGGTTAGATGGAACTTGGATCAACAAATTAAATTATTCACGAGTTGTATTTTACAAGAATGGTCGAGATATTTTACTCACCTGTAGTTCCTTAACTTTCTCGGCCTTATTCTCAGGTTTAGCTTCTGCAATGACAGTATCTATCCCAATTTCCTTGGCAATGGAATTCGCAGTTCCCCAATTGTCACCTGTGACTACTATACTCTTAACTTTCATTGACTTGAGAATGGAAACAACTTCACGAGCCCCGGGCTTCAATGGATCAGATATGGCAAGAACTCCAACCAACCCCCTGTCGATGGATACAAGAATCCCAGTTTGGGCCAACCCTTCAGTTTCTGATAGTATTTCCTCGGCATCAAGTGGAATATTGATGTTTTGCGCCAACATTAAGCCCTTGTTTCCCACAAGAATTTCCTTGTTTTGAACAATGGCCTTCACACCATGGCCAGTTATGGATTCAAATTCCTGTGCTTCAGGCCAGAAGGGGTTCTCTTCATCTTGCCTAAACTTTTTGGCATACTCAACAACCGCCTTGGCTAATGGGTGTTCACTGTTTACCTGTTAAATCAAAACACAAACCATTATCGAAGTTATTACTTGTTGGATAAACTGCAGTTATTATGAGAATACAAAAAACGGGCCAGCATGGATTAGTTTAGCTCTAAATCTGATGTAATTTGTACCCATGGATCACACCGTGATCTTCAACTATAAATGTAAAAACCAAAAAAAAAAAAAAAAGAATCTTGTTTTTGACAAACTTGTAAGAAAAATAGAGATCCATTTTTAGCTTAATGAAAGTTCCACAAAACATTAGAAGTCTCAGTATTGAGGTTGAAACTAGAAGCACAATGTATACGAGCCATCCCATTTAAAGATCTGAAGTTAAAAAAGAAATACCTCAGCAGCTGCAACCAGCTCATAGAATTCTCGAAGAACCATATTTTTCAAGAGTCTTGTGTTTACTACTACTGGCTTTCCAACTGTGAGAGTTCCCGTTTTGTCGAAAACTATACAGTTAACCTGTCACAATACAGCTAGTAACTATTCATAAAAATTAAGTCCTTGATTTCAGTCATTCAACTCACATTTTTGGCTACAATATATGATTGCTGTTCTGTATATCCACATGCATATTTGGCTATGCTTAAAAAGTTCACTTAGAAGTAAATAAGATTCTAAATAATTAAAATTTTACCAGTCAAAGTTGGAAATATGTTACTATTTTTGACATTAAGACAAGAATTACTTCTAAAATAACCACCTTTTTTTTTTCTTTTTTTGTTACGTAAAAGTAAAATCCAAACATGTTTGAAACCGAAAGTTACTTTCACATTTTTCAAGCTTAGCTGAACATTTTACCACAGCAGCAAAACAGCATGTCATATTCTGACCTTATGAGCACTTTCTAATGCCTGACCACCTTTAATCAGGACTCCTTGAGAAGCACCGACTCCAGTACCAACCATAACAGCAGTCGGAGTAGCCAGGCCAAGTGCACACGGGCAGGCTATGACCATGACAGAAATGCCGAACTGAAGTGCAAGCTGAAAGCTATCCATTGAAGTAGGAAGCCAAGATTTTGGATAGCCATGTAATTTTCCAGCTAAAAACCAGGCAAGCCAAGTGGAAAATGAAAGAATTATAACCTGCAAATTGCAAATTAGCATTCAATGAATTGAATTAGGCTAAGTTATACAGTATAGCCAAATATCCAACAAGTCAGAATGTGTTAAAAATAAAAATAAAAAAATGTAGCAGTATCCTTACAAGGGGAACAAAGAATTTGGAAATACGGTCAGCTAACTTTTGGACAGGGGCTTTGGCCATTTGTGCTGATTCAACTAGTCGAACAATTTGTGAGAGAGCACTCTCTGATCCAACCCTTGTAGCCTTAATGTGAAGCACCCCGTTCTCATTCACGGTTCCTCCGATAACAATGTCACCCTTCCTTTTGGCCACTGGTCTAGATTCTCCAGTTATCATGCTCTCATTTACATGACTTTGTCCCCAGACAACAAATCCATCACAAGCTACTTTTGCACCTGGAATGATCTTAATGATGTCATTCTTTTGTATTAATCGACTGTCTATTTCTTCCTCATCGATCAAATTTCCTTCATCGTCCATGGTTAAAAGCGTTGCTGTTTCGGGAGCCAAGTCCATGAGTTTCTCAATGGCTTCAGAAGTTTTCCCCTTAGCCAACACCTCAAGGTACTTCCCGAGTAGAATGAACGAAATGAGCATTGAGCTGGTCTCGAAAAAATCGGTCGACTCAAAACTCTGAGAAGTGGCAGCTCGCAATACTGAGTAGACAGAATAAAAGTAGGCAGCGTTTGTTCCCAGGGCAATAAGAACATCCATATTAGCTGAACCGTGGCGCAATGCTTTGTAAGAACCGGTATAGAATCGTCGACCTATGATAAACTGCACAGGAGTAGACAAGATCCACCTTAAAAGCTCCCCAATGCTAAGCATGTTAACTATTTTTGTATCCAGCCCATGCTTTATGCCAGGGATATACATAAAGACCATGGACATTAAGAAGACTGGAATTGTGAAAACCAAACTCCAAAGGAATGATCTGTAATATCCTTTGATCTCCTCATGTCGATGGGCTTCTCTGCCCCCTCCTTCAGGAAATATCATTGCTTTGAACCGTCCTGATCCTGTCGCTTCAATTATTTTTATAAAATTTCTAGGTCCTGTTACATCTGGTTTGTAAGAAAGCTCAAACTTTTTGAGATCCAAATTGAAGTCTATATCTTGAACTCCTGGAAGTGCCTGAAGAGAATTTCCAATTATTCTCATGGAATTTTCAGTGCGTACTCCTTCAACCTGCAGTTGTATTTTGGACCTATCTTCTCCAGCACTAATAAGTATGGCCTCAAATCCAGTATCTTCAATGGCTTCCAAGATTTGATTGTAACTCAAGAACTTTGGATCATATTGAACTTCAGCCTCTTCAGTTGCTAATGCAACTTGTGCTTTTTGTACACCACGCAATGCTTGTAAAGCAGATTCGAGAGTTGTGGAACAAGAAGTGCAAGTCATTCCGTTTATGCGAATCCGGCACACTTGAGTTGATTTCTCATTGATCTCTTCTTTGATCAATGTGGCTTGAAAGCCTACATCTTCAATTGTCTCACAGATCGTTTCTTCCTGCATATTTCAGCATGAAAATTAGAAAAACATTACCTGTGACCCATATCCTCAATATTGAGGATTGAATGAACTGTAAAAACAAAAGGAGTGCACTCGAGTTATAACAATCCTGAGATAAAACCTGACTCCATGGAAACTCAATTTTAAACTAAGGTATGTTAATTTCTCCAAGAACGCAAGTTTGTCCACTCTACATCTTGAACTTGCATGCGCCATCAAATAATTCATGTTTTTACTTCTACTGGATAATCAAGTAAAAAGCCATCAACTTTACCAAAAACCTTTGGTTCATTGAAACGAGAGATAGAATCAGAGAGGCAAGGGAAAACGACAAATTGCAGAGTCTCGGAACCTGAAAGCACCAAACAATACCTCCAAAAAGGTTTAACTTTCAAGAAAGCAAAGATAACTTCAGTACTAAAGGAATTTCAGTGCCTCATAAATATACAAGTTTGGTATTGCTAATCTCACTGAAATGGGCCAGTAAATAATTTCTTGAGTAGGAGGAGGCAAATCTGGACCTTAGACACTGTTGATTCTCTATGCCTTAATTTAGTATCTACATCAGCTTGTAATTTCCATAGCAGTTTGCAAAAATTCCACTAGATGGATTAAAATATAGAAAAGAAATGATCGAACTGAAATTACGGTAAACTTTGATAAACAATATTGAACTTTGCCATCAATTTGTAACTCAAGGCAATTGAAGAACTCAAATCAATTTCAATGTAGAACATGAAACCGAAACTCAAGAAAAACAGCCCTTAAAAATTTACGTACAACCCAACCCCACCACCACCCCACCACCGCTATGTGTGTGTGTGTATGTCAACTTACATTAACAAAAGCAGGGTAAAACATCACTTGGGCTCTGTTATTCATCACATCAACCACAGCCTCTTTGATTCCCGGAAGCCTCTTCACGGCCTTTTCGACGGAGCCGGCACACGCGGAGCAAGTCATTCCAATTACGGAAAAAAGGGCTTTGGATTCAGATCCGTGAATGTCTTTTTCTTCATCAGATGACGCATGTATGCCCTTTGGGATTTTGGGCATTGATGGATAGTGTGGCCTTGGAGATAAATCTCGACTCTCGTTCCTTATGCATGCTAATGACAGAAATTTGGCCGCCATGATTGATTTCTTGTATTCCTACCTTTGATTCTGCAATAGAGAGAAATGGAAGAACTGCAATAGAGAGAAATGAAAGAATTTGAGTTTGTTAGAGATTGATTTCTGTATCTTTACGTTACATTTCTTCTCATTTGAAATGGGTGAATTTATAGGCTTGTTTTGGCTCCTCACTTTGAAAAGAATGGATTTTTGAATAGTAATTGTGGATTGACGTGCCGTTAATAAATGAGGTAAAAATTTAAATTTACGTATAATATTATTTTATTAAAAAAATATCTTATTGAAAAAAAGTTCAGAAATAATAAAAATCAAACAAGGGTTATAGTTACAGAATTCACACTCAAATGAAGGACTCATGAAATTGAGCGGATCAAAATGCACACATTTTTGGATCCACAGTTTCAGTTTATAAGTTGTGGATTTCAACTTATAAGTAATTTATTTGTCAAACATGCATATTATTGGCTCTACTCAAAAGCTGCAAGCTGCACTTTAGAACTGTATAAAATCGTACTTTCAGAAAAGCAACTTCTAGCCCCAGTTTGATGATCGTGATTAATAAGTAGGGAAAAAGTTTAAATTTACGTACAGAATATTTTATTACGTGAGTGTATAATTGAAAATAAATATGCAGAAAAAAAAGTTATAAAAAAAACCCATCAAATAGGAACTTATTCTATTTGTAACCACGATTGAACATTCTACGGGCTCATTTGACACAGTTTCGACATTTACTTTAAAATCTTTCAAATGAAGTTATCTTAAACCGATTTTCTTAAAAAACTCTTCAAGTCGAACAAAATATTTTCAAAAAATTACCATAAATATAAATAAGCAGCTTTTCATAAACAATGTTTCACTTTTAAAAAGTCTTGTCAATCAAATTTTTAAGCTAACTTTTTCTATAAAAACTCTTTTAACTTGATAAAACACTCTCATACTATATGACTTGTTTCGTAAGACGAACAAATTGCTCGCTTTTGTTGACTTTTGTTCAAACGGTGGATAATGTATGTATTATACCGAGTTTCCCTCCAAATGAACCGGAGCCCAGTGTCCAGATGTTGCGTGCTTTCGTTGATTCAAACTCGGGGATCTTTGACTTCTGAACAGCCCGAATAAATAATATAAGATTCTATTTTGTGTAAACATATTTATAATGTAGGGATCTCCCTTTCCTAGAAAAAATTATAATATATTTTGATTTATAAAATAAGAATTTTGTTAGCCTCAAGGTTTTAAAAAATATATTTTAAAAAATAAGTCAATATAAAATATGCATTCAGAACTTATCTTTATGATAAACAATCCACAAACACGTTCTAAGTCAAGATAGACTATTATTTCTCTTCAGAGTTATCAAGAAAAATAGATAAATAATAATATAAAACTCCTGTTTTGCTTAGTTAAAAATTAGATTTTAGTATATTTTGATAAAAACTGATCAAATGTATGATTTAAAGTTATGAATCCCATAAAATATGTTGTTGAAATGAGTTTAAGGAAAAATGAGTTTTAAAAAATGGGAGCCAAACAGATGCAAGAATTTCCGTGAAAACTTCAAAAAAAAAAATAAGGGAAAAAAACAAAACATAAGAAAAATTATTGATTATCATAGACCAAAAAGGATTAAAAAAAAAAAAAATGTTACACAATTGGCTAAATAATTGTGCAAGTTCTCTTAATGTGACTTTATTGCCAAAACTTGAATGTATTTTGACTTCTTAATTATGAGCCAATTTATCAACTAATTAAAACAGTGATAAATATATTTTCGATTTCGAATTCTGGATTATCATGAATTATAATTTTAGGGTGTTGGGTCAGAGTACGTGCATACCCATCACATGTATGAATTTATCCAATAATCTTAGAATAATTGTAAAAAAGTCAAGGAAAAATCACTATGTATTTTTCAAATTTTTTGAAGTGTAATCATGCATTCATTTAATAATTAATAAGAATTTTATGTAGATATTTATTTAAAAAGACAATATAAAAGGAAAAAAGGATAAGATAGAGTTACTACACGAATTATTATGTTAAAAGAGTAATGATATGACATATAATAATGATTTGATATTTTATTCATTTATGAGTTTTGTTAAGCCCTATCTATCCAGAGTGTACATGGCTCTTCCTTATTGGTTGGACGTACGTCCAATCAATAGGGGCGCTTGTTCATCCAAGGCTCACGTGACTCTACACGAAGAGCAAAACCCTTTATTTTATTTCATCTTTGCAATTGGTTTGAACTCTAATCCTTGTTTGAGTCCCATTTTTTGAAAAAATAAAAAGGAAATTTTATACACACACACATTCTTGAACATGTTTTGATCTCATTTCAACAAAACATTATTCAATAAAATAATGTTACACATAAATTCAAAAAATTTCTTATTTTTTAACCACACATTTTCCATCAATACACTATACAAAAATTCATTTTTTTTCTTTTGACAAAATGGTACTCAAACAAATAAAGTTGTTATGACTCCTTAAGATAACCCTTTTATGAAAATAACGATTCTATTTTTCATTTCAACTTTAAGAACTACACACGTCTTGTTATGCTTAAAATTAACTTTAAAAGGTTACTTTTTTTCTTTTTTTTGGTTCACATAGAGTGTGTTACAGTGCGTGCAAAAGTTTAAGGGACCGCCATTATTTTCCCATACCTCTATCATTCTTTTCGGACTCCATAATCTATTCACATCTTTCTTCGAAAAAGGAATATGTCCTACATGAAAGCTCTCTTGAAGTGTATATGTATTGTCATTGCATGCATGAGATCATCGAGTAATCAAATTACGGTGTGCGACTACATATTTATAAAGATCAATAAAAGCATAACACTTTAATATAGTGAGAAAGTTTCAACAAGTGTGGCTAGACTTAATTTTATTATATTGTATCTGTCACCTTGATGATGTCGCGCGCGTGTGTGTGTGTGTATATATATATGTTAGACTTAATTTTATTATACTGTATCTGTCACCTTGATGATATCGTGTGTGTGTGTATTGAATATTCTTGCTTACTAAGGTAGAGTTCTGAGAATATTATCTTTAATAAGATTTGTCAAATATGTATTTTAGTTTGCTACTTCTCATGTGTTCGATTTTCAGAATGTGCCAAATAATATATCTAGAAAAACAGTTTTAGTGGTCGGTTTTTAAGGCTTTGTTCATGAAATTGTACTACACAAACAGGTTCAAAGACATGTTCAAAAACAAAGGGACACGTGTCAACATATGATCGAACAATTTGAAAAAAAAAAAAAAAAAACAAAAACAAAAAACCAATACCCAAACAGGTGCTGCTAAATCAGTCTATTTATCTTTTTCCTTTTTTGAGCATGTTCAATCATCATTATTCTTGTTCATGATAGCTGATTTTTGAATTCATCTTTAATATGGCTTAGAAGTATTGATTGCTTATCTTAGATACAAAAATCTAGGTACACACTGTGTATATATGTTATATATAGCACCTTACGTAAAACTTAAATTAAATTTTGATATAATTTATATTTCCTTTTTAACAAGCTCCCCCATGTACATGTCGAAATCATTTTTCATCTAAAGGCTCTTATATATACAAATAGTAAGAGTCAAAATTGAAATATGAACTCGTGTATGCTAGACTGATGCTACTTTATCTAAAAATTCAATGTTGAAGAGCATATGAATTTATTCAATTATTATGCATGTCTATAAAAGGTTCATTTAGCGATGCAATTATAACATTACAATGAAATAAGACGATCTTGTTTAAGTAAAATGAGAGAGAGAGAGAGAGAGAGAGAGAGAGAGAGAGAGAGAGTTACTGCTAGAACTAAATGAATGTTGCTTGACTAGTATCGTCACTTCAGCTTGTGAGAGGGCGTATCTTTAAGAAACTTATCGAGAGAAAACTTGATATTTTTTTTTTTCATATAACGGAATATAGACATTGTATATAAATTTGTGTGAATGAGTGTTGAATGCATGGTTATGTATTTATAGATGTAGATGATACCTTAAAAACGAATCTCGAGTGCCAAATAAATCTCATCACCAATAAAACAATACCAATACCGGTAAAGATTCCAGAATATATGATTTGTCATCTTGTTCATTTGTATATTAAGTTTTTTGCAATTGGTGCAAACTTTTAATATAGATTAGTTGTTGTGAAACACTGTTCCGCGTACATAATCAATTAACCTTCTACGTTTAGGATAGAGAGGGATTTGAATTTATGAATGCGCAATAACTCATTGATCGAGGATTCTTACATCGAAAATGAGCGAAAATAAGGGATCTGTCAAAGTTGTGAAATGTTAAAATACATTGGTAGGAGAGCTTGCCACCTTAGAAGGAAGCCCCATGCAAGCAATGGTCGACGAAGTGGAAACAAGAATGTCTACTTGAGTCGCAATCATTGGTGAAAATCCAATGACCCGGAAATTTAAGGTTCCTCCATAAGGTTCTTAGTAGTCTCAAAGTATAAATGGGCATTGACAGTCCATGTTAATGTTAAAAGGCTACGTCGATTAAATATGAAAATACTAACCAATGTATAAAAGTCTGTGTTACTCATTTTAATAAGACTCACCTATTAAGACAAAACCTTGAGTTTTAAAATGATGTCAGAGCCTAACATACCCAAAAGGAACCACATTCTTGCAGAGCATGATAACGTAGTTAAATATAAAATACTAACCACTATATAAGTGATTTTGTTACTTCTCTTAACTATATTGACATTTTAAGATAAAATCCAAAGAAGTTACCACAAGCAACGAATGAATCTTTATCGATTCTCAGTTCTTAATGTTAATTCACCTCATAATATATTGTTATTTAATCGAGTTAAGCGTGATATATGTTGCATTTTTCATTATTGATTGAATTAAAATATTGTACATACTTAAGAAATGAACTAGACTTACTTCCAGCAAAAGGTGCATAAATTAAACTTACCCCATCTCGTTGATCTTTATATGCATATTAACGAAGTGGAAGATCACTTTTCCTTTGTTTCGAATTGATATCGAGAGATACAACACAAGATTGGTCCACCATGAAAGCTCTTCGTGAAGGAGTTGTGCTTCAAAAGACTTAGATTCTAAAGGCGCTACTAAAAGCCATTTTTAGGTTGATTTTGATTGCTTTGACCCATTTACCTCGAGTCAAAGGATTTTGCATTAACCATTCCTCAAGATCTAAGAAAATTGGCACAACCAGACATCACAAAAATTGCCCAGATGACTGGCCAATCCCAATTTATTGAGAAGAAGATCCAGATTAAGATGAAGTCGGAGTGCATCTGAACTACTTAATAGTCTATCTAATTACGGGGTTTCACTCAATGGTCAATCAATTCGTTTTTCAAGATTTTGTTTGTGTTTGTTATGAATTGATTGCAAGATAATGACAATAATAAAATAAACAAATAAAAGACAAGAACACCGAGATTTACGTAGAAATTCAAAATGGGAAAAAATCACAGATAAAAGAGGAGAAATTCACTATAATTAATAGCATTGTATTTATAATGTCAATATTTTAATACTCTCGATTGAAATCTAAGCTCTCTATCTCTTAAGATATTGTATGAGCGTTATGACCTCAATACAAGTCATGGAAAATATACATAAACCCTAAAATTTACGTTGTAGATGAATAGGAGTTCAGAAAACGCATCAAAATGCAAAACGGGTCTAGGCCGATTAAAATACGCCACTCGAGTGATAGACAAGTGCCAACTAGAACGTTCGAGCGTCAAGGCGAACGCCAATCTCAATGAAATTTTTTGACGTTTCTGCTCGAGTGCCAAGTGATACCTTACATCAATGTACTTAGTCTTTTCATGAAATATTTGATCCTTAGTCAGAAAGATAGCACTCTGACTAACACAAATCTACAAGTCTTTATTGATTTCATCAATCAATTTCCTCAACCGCATAGCCTCTTTATATACCTCTGTAATGATCATGTACTATGTCTCTATTGTAGACAATGTTACTGTATTCTATAAAATAGATTTCTATCTGATAGCACAGTCTCCAAAGGTAAACACATACCTTGTAAGTGATCTCCTCTTATCAAGATTCTCTGCATAATCTAAATCCACATACCCCAAGGATTCCATTCGTATTTCTACCAAAATGCAAGTAAGCATTAGTAGAGTCTCTCAAGTATCTGAATATCCACTACACTACTTTTCAATATTCCTTGCTAGGATTTGTCATGTACCTACTAACTACACTGACTGTATGTGCCAAATTTGGACGAGTACAAATCATCGCATACATAAGCGATCCTAATGCACTAAAATAAGGAACCCAAGATATATAATCAATGTTTTCATATGATTGAGGACACGAGTCATGTAACACCCTAAATCTAGAACCTAGATTTGAAAGTATTATCTTTTCATTTTCTCTTAAAATCATAAATGCGAAAGCGATTAAATTTTTCTTTAACATAATGAACATCGACTTCATTCATGAACATAACTCATAGAAAACTTCTGTACTTAAATGAAAAATAAAATAAAATAAAATGATAAATTTATTTCCTAAAAGGAGTCGAAATTTATATGTATTAGTACTAAGTTCATTGCTCCACAAGTAGTAGTCTTGAATTATTGCCTTCTTCTGAAAATGGAAAGGGATAACGTGAAATGAGTTAACGCTCAGTAAGTAAACCTCATACATATGATGTATGCTTATGATATGCACGTAAATTACTTTAAAATAAAAAACACCTCTCGATATGTATCCCACTTTCGTTGATTTATTTAAAAAAACTTAACATTGACGTCGTGAGCTCACTTGTATATCGTCTAGCCATTTAGAATGTAGTGGACAATTATTATTTAGAATCCGGTCAAGTCCTACTGGTAGTATCGCAAAGCGGTTAACATTAATATTATCATTGAACATTGATTGGGTGCGCCATCCCCCACGCCTCATTATTGATTGGGTGCGCCGTCCCCCACGTCTCATTTCCCACTCACACCTTTTATGGCATAAACATGTATCTCGTAATAAAAACATATTTGAATGCTTTTTATTCCATGAAACTTCATGTATGCTTATGGAGGCATTGACTTGCATGAATATGTCATAAGAAGTGTTGCAAAAATCAAATATCAAGATCACATAATAACAAATTTTGGTAACACATATACATTTTATAATGTAACGTGCGCATGAAAATGATGGGATGTTTGCTTACTTTGAATCCGTAGCAATTAACTTTTTAAAATGACAGTGAACATGCTCCTTGCTACCCACGATGTCAATATGCCAAAAATCCTAATTCATCATCATTTATTTAGGAACTTCGAAAAAATCCACTCTTTATATGTGAACTCATAATATTGTCTATTAAATTAAATCTATTTATTATTATTGATCAGAAGAACCTAACTAAATTCTTAATTTTAAAGTACAATTTAAACACGTAATTTAGTAGACAAAACATAGTATTAGTGTAAATGACAAAGAATAGATCTCCCATAAATAAAAGTCAAATTGTAGCCCAAGTACTATGAATGAATATAAGTAAACGAAA
Organism: Fraxinus quadrangulata; assembly: GCA_903798255.1. Taxonomy (NCBI): domain Eukaryota; kingdom Viridiplantae; phylum Streptophyta; class Magnoliopsida; order Lamiales; family Oleaceae; genus Fraxinus; species Fraxinus quadrangulata. The sequence continues at coordinate 43,734 of CAIGRB010015620.1, forward strand.
TTATTAAATTGAACAAGTCTTACTTATATCAAGATGATCAAATCGTGGTGACACTATTTAAATTTAATATATACATTGGGGTTTCAAAGAATCTATACAACAATTAAATATATATGGGTGTGCATTTATATAAACACAACATATATAAACATCCAAATATATATGTTGGGTTTTGTGACCCAAATTCGGTCCAAATTGGGTCTATGATTTCGCATTGTGGAGTATTGGACTTGAAGATGTCAAAATCGGGTCCAATAAGGAAAAAAGAATGGATTGACAGCGCTGACGATAGCTCGACTCCCGTTCGAGCGAGATGAGCAAAAATGGAGCAGGGAAGACTTCGCCCGCTTGTCGCTGAGCAACAACCCGTCGTCTGCTTGTCGCTCGAGCGATGGGCCATAATCTTTTTTTCGTATTTTTGACATAGTTTTCTTGTTTAAGGGTTTTGGATGTTCTCCTATAAATACTAGGCTCTTCATTCACTTTATTAGATCTTTGAGTTGTTGAACTGTAATTTCTCTCTATTAGTTGTTATAAAGTATTCGGTTCCTCTGTCAATCTTCTTCTTCTTATTTGCTTTCTTTTAATCTTGTTATTATTTGTATGATCTATACTTCATATCGCGTCATATCACCTCCTCAAATTCCTAACAATATGCTATATATATATATTAGTGTATGCAGGGAATAAAGGTTTTGGACAGATGAAAATTGTAGCAGTGGTCCATACCATTTTTTCAGTTTTTGCAGACTTTACTATAACCTTCAAATGACGTCATACACAATTTCAAACATTTCAAAACTATGCAGTTAGGGGTCCAATTGGATGAATTTGGCCGTTAATTAACCAGAAAATTTAAAATTTAATCAATTTTAACCAAATTAAACAGGGCAAAATGATGCTTTGTTTTTTTTT
>CAIGRB010015629.1:0-12935 GCA_903798255.1 Fraxinus quadrangulata
AATCCCTTAATACGAAATGATGTTCTTTAGAATTAAATAATTCTCGAATTAAATTCTCAAGTTAAATTTTTATGTTTTCCGCTAAAAGTATAGTTAATTATTTTATTAAGTCTACGGTCTACAGGTAAAGTAAAGTTAATCTAGTGATGTTTCGATCCATGTGGATCGGGGCGTTACAAGTTCGTCATTGGCAGGCCACATGGTGATGCTAGTCTCACGGATAGTAAAATCGTTATTGACACCTATGGTTGGTGGGATGCCCGTGGTTGGGGTACCTTTTCTAGACATGACCCAACTAAGGTCGACAGAAGTGGGGCCTACATAGTTAAACGGGCTACCAAGAGCGTTGTTTTCAACAATCATGCTTGGTGTACAATCATCGATAACAATCTTGTTGACAACATGCTACGTGGCAAACTGTGGATAGTTTGAAAAACAACTTATTTTTGCAACTAACAGTTTTTTGACAGCTCCTACATTGTCATCGATGGTTGTACAAATAGATTAATCCTTGTTTCCAATGGCCTTTTCCGTAGATGCATAGTACAGTTGTCCATGTTAGTTGTTAACTTCAGAAGAGATTATCCCGACTACACATAGGAGGTATCTAAGCCCCTCAAATGGGAGAAGCCCCAAAACTAGTTATGCTGCAAGTCTCTGCAGTGTATTGAATAATGTGCTCGTTACTATTTGATTTCTGCGATCTAGTCATATTTGTCGTCCTGCATTCGCCTTTCTTTTATTTTTCTCTTTCTTTTAACCCTCAGTGTGTCTTGAGTCTGCCTTGTGAAGGGATACGGATGCTAGTGTGTTTCATAAAATTTCTCTATAGTTGATGTTTGGAAACTTATATAAACATAGAGAATTGTTTGTTCATAGCAGTTCTATTTGTTTAATTATATGTTAAATTTGATTGCTCCATACATTTCAAATCAAAGTGTTGAATGAAAATTTTAAAAACTACGCTATATACACGCTTTGTTTCGAACACAAACAAGTTGAATTTTAGCGCACCGATAGAAGTCATTAACCACTTTATACACATGAAAAACAGCAAATTCATTAAGGGGTTCAGGATTCATTTCATTAATCTGCATCTCTTGCCTCATACTGCATCTTTACACCAAAACAACAATTTATCTAACACTAATATGTCGATAATCAAGAAAGTATTGGCAATGATGATTTCTCGTGAATACATGAAATTCTTACACTAATTATTTTTATGAGAATCCTAGCCCTTGTCGTGCTTGACATTCCATTGCACCCATGGATATTTGCATCTCCCATAAGCTGCACCAACAAATTCGCGAAATAAGATACGTTGAACCCATGATCAAAAGTTAAATAAAAGGGGTAGACAATCGAAAACGAGATCTAAATAATACACTTGGGATTGATAACATAGACACCATAGCACTTACAAGGATCGGTGGCTGCTGGAGTGCCGATGGAGTGCCGATATCAGCATTGCACTCCATTGTTTCTGTAGTATAAATCAAGAGCATACGATGCGTGATTTCTTACTGTGTTTGGCTCAAAACACGTACCACCTGGATTGATTTGTCTACAATCCAAACTTCCGCAATTAGCATCCAAGAATGGTTGCATTTGGGCATCCGTTGCAGATATTTTTGCCACACACCACATTTTCCCCTACAGATACACAAAATATAAATCAAATGAAACCATATATACATACGTACGTACATATGCGTGCGGATGCGCATACAGTACTAATAAATCAATAATGATAATTATAGGGTTATGTATTAAATGATAATATTTTGGTGCAGAAATGTGGCATACTTGTTTTTTGTCATCCAATTTGAGGTCTCGAGTACAAGAGCAAAGAACAGTACCCACAAGAAAAGTAACAAGAAACAAAGAAGTATTGATATTTGCTTATTGATAATAAGAACTTTCACAAATTCATTGAGCTTAAATAGGAGTTGACATTGAAATCTACAAGTTGAATTTACTTAATCTATTGAGATTTTTTATTTTATTTTATTTTATTTTATTTTTTTGCAGATTTTCAGAATCTTGTGGATTTAAATGATTTTACGTTGAAGCTAGATATCCTAGGATAAAGTAACGTTCTTGGATTTATTTTCATGACTTGTAAAATTGTTGCATCTAACTTTGACTGTGACTCACGATCACATTATTTTTTGAAATACATTATCCAATAAAGTTGAAATACATTTTTAATCAATGTACAATATGACTGTGACTCACGATCACATTATTTTTTGTTCATCAAATTTTTGGCAAATCTTTATAATTGATATATAATATTTATATTTATTTGAAGATGATGCATTTAGGTACCGGGCTTGTTTACATTCCCAACCCAACCCCAACCCCAACCCCATCCACCTCCTCCTTCTTCAATTTCGTCCAGTGCCTTCAATTTCTTCAATCTCAGAGACAAATTTTCAAGAAAATTTTGAATTTAAGGTTTACGACAGATACTATTATAAAGAAAATAAATTGAAAATTTATATAAATTACCTACACTCACACTTTTAGTTTTATAATTGAATATAACGATCATAGAATATATTGGTCACGACTGATATAAACATTCATTCATGTAAATAATTTCAATCATATAAATTCCGTAGAACAATACTAGACAGTGCTCAACTATAAAACATGTAATCAATAATTTCAAAATCGTTATAATGAGAATACTGTTAAATTAGATCGTTCTGATCCCAATGGTTAGAAATAAGTTTGTAGAAATTGTATATAATAAAAATTCAATCAAAAATCTACAAATCCTATAACTATTTTAAATTAATTTCATTGGAGTTGGGGGAATTATCATTGAAGCGTGATTATTTCTAACTCCGTATCCAGTATTTGTAGTTGAAATGCAACTGCTAACAATTTATGTTCTTGAATTTTCTTGCTTCAAACTCCTGAATTTCTTCTGATAATTTTTAATGTACTGAAGTATGGGTGAGTGGATACTAAATTTTCTAGCATAATAGCATCCAATTCCAACTGTAGCTTTTCGTGCGGTGCCTCGAGGTAAGCAGAGCGTAAATTACAGCTAAGAATGACTATAAACGAAAGTAATATGATTCAATTATTAAAATAAACGAATTTATTTGATTTTGGATACTTGCTACTTAAGCCTTATAAATTTGCTACTTGTGCTTCGCAAGCTTGCTACTTGGATCGGGTCGTTAGATCAGGGAGAACAAATTGTATGTATAAAAACTTATTAAAAGGAAAATTTTGATTCTAGGGTCAGGTACCCAAGCTTTCGGTTCCAAAAAACAAGAATAGCAACTCGATCTTTATTCAATTCTAGTTCCTATATTATTATTTTGGAATTGGATCGGAACCTCCGATTTTGGTTCAAGAGTTTCGATTTCAGTTAAAATGTCCGTCCCTATTATTGAGGCAGATAATTCTGAGAGTACAGAGACATAACTAATTAGAAAACTCAGGAAGAGTTTCATATACCTGAAACTAGTGATATAAAGACAACTCAACATGTTATGTCTATATGGGGATGAGATCAAATCGGAAAGAAATAGTTGTCGAATACATATGTTTAATATAGTTATAGATCCATATTAATGAAAGTGAGAATTTTGAATCAAAATTTGTCGAAGATTGTTGGCATAAAATTATTTAGCGGAAGTAGAAAGCAATCAAGACAGATTTTTAGGTTATGAGCTACATTCCAAATACTTAAAAAGTGTAAAGCTAGTAAACTACCAATAGGTATTTGTGCAAAAAAGAAATGAGAAATTGCAAAAAATATCCACTTTTACATGATCATTTACAAAAATATTCAAAATTTCTTCAATATTCATTTCACTATAATATAGAACAAAATGCCCTCATTAACAATTTTAAATTCCACAATGAAGACAAAATTATTTATATAATTCAAAATTGTATTAACAAATAATAACTTGACACATAACATATACTACTTATATAAAAAAACCATATCAATCATGCATTAAATGCCCACTTCTCCCTATTAAGTGGGTAAATAAAATATTTATGAAATGTCGAGAAGTACACTTAAAATATCAAGAACATTATTAAATGTAGAGATTTCTTATGTTCATAATGAAATCTCGTTCTAAACAAATAAAATATCAAGATAAAAATGATCCAAATGTCGATAATAACTTTTAAAATGTCGAGAACGTCATGTCAAAAATAACAACTATTAACCACAACTTATCGAAAAAAAAAAAGATTTCAAAGAAAAATTACCTTGTACCGAGAATTATGGAAAGCCTAATCAACTGCAAATTTGGATGAAATTAAATTTTACGAAATGAAATTATATGATTTCTTATGAATTGGAAGCATACAATTATGTTTTTAGAGTTAATAATTTTTCTACTTCATCTTCTTCATTTTTAGTGTTAATGAGAAGCTACTTGTTCCCAAAATTCATGACAAATTGAAAGAAAAAAAATGTTTCAATTTTTCATTGAGGGATAAACAATTTGGTACCAAATTTGGCAATTTTTGCAAGAGTTATTAAAATTAGACACTTTTCAATTGACAAGCATGAAATTGGCCATTTTCGTAAATTATCCAAAAGAAATTGAATGATATAGGCGTGTAAAGTACGACTTGTTACACATTGAACTTTTCGAAGAATCGACAATGAATATAAAATGATATTATCTAATATGGTGAATGCGATTAGTCTCATATTTTATTAGCATAACAATACGTAAAAATCATAAGCGTCAATGAATATTATTATTACCAAATTATATGAATTCCTAAAGAGCATATGATTTAAATTTAATCTTGAAGGATTTATTATGTCCGAAGTATATAGTTAAAGTTCTCGATAAACTTATTCGATCGAAGTACAAAAATACTTTATAATTTGGATATTTGTCTCAGTTAACATATCTACTGGAAAGAGGGTACAATAATGACGCCCATGTGTTTTTATAATGAACACAATATATGAATTTACCATTATTGTTTTATAAATTGATAATTTGAATATTATTGAAACTCTTGAAAAGCTACCAATGATAATTGATTATGTAAGACATTTATGATGAATGATCTTGGGAAAATTATTCTTTTGCCTCGAGCTACAGATCGAGCATTCAATCCATTGAATACTTGATGACAAAGTCCTAAAATGATTTCATATGGAAAAATGAAATTCATTTGATATTCGATGGTAATTTTTTCACTTGAAGTGGAAAGATGACCATTTCATCCTCAAGATGATAGTTAAAAATTTATTGGTCGCAATATAAGTGCAACATATGTACTATTATATCTTGCTAATAGCTCATGATTCGGGGAAAAGTTGGTTATGATGATGCAAAATATTATTGATCCTCATAAAGCTTAACAACAAAATTATTATTCACGTGTGGTAATAATTATGATTTGCATGACAGAAATACTCATAAAAGCATTATCTACTTCAACACTTGAGATGGTATGCGTGTGTTGTACTATTTTTCCTTCGCTCAATTTTTCTTTTTCTTTTTTTCACTTGGTTTTCTTGACAGGTTTTAACAAGGCAGGATTTTATTACTTGAAATTTTTTGTACTTATTTTCCTTCTTTGGGTGTTTTTATCCTACCAAATTGTTGTCAAACAAGGTTTTTAACGAGGCACATAATGTGCAATTATTCATTCAATGGGGAGTGTTATAAGCATTGTTCTAAAAAGCGCATCTAGCATCGCCTAGGCGGGAATTGTGATGAAAACTCTTCGCCTTGAGCCTAAACGAAAATTAAGTGGTCAACGACAATATTGATCGCTTAATACTTGCCTAGGAATGCCTAGGCGTGCTTAGTTATTAGGGACGTCTAGGCACGCCTTCGCCTCATGCCCAGATTTTAAGGGGGCCCAATTTTTTCCCTTATATTTTTTTAAATAGAACCCACAGCCCAGAGGCCCAGACTCAGTAGCCCATTATCCCTTAACGTCAAAAAATCCACTCTCCAAAGATGAGAAGACGGAAGAATGGGAAGAAAAAAAAGATGGAAGAACTGCGCAATTTTTCTCAATTTCTCCGCACACCGCACTAAATTGGGTATCAGGTATGTATAACTTGTATGCTTTACATTGTATTTGTAATTTTGGGACATGTGATTCTCAGTATTTCTCCACACACCGCACTGATTTGTGGATTCTCAAAAAAAATTGCTTACAATTCTTCTTTTTCTTTGTGGTTTTCCCTCAATCAATCAAATGTTTTGGAATTTGGATAATAAATATATTGTACTATAAGTTTTACTATTCTAGACAAGAGTCAAATATTGTGCATTTGTGCTTCACAGTTCACTGCTTGCTTTGTGCCTTTGTCCTTGCTATTTGGCCCGTTTCCTTCTAGTGATTGGTGTTGTAGATAGTAAATTCCAGTAGGCAGTAGACTGTAGGCACAGTGACTGGTAACTAAATTTTCTTGTGTTTCCACTTTCCTATGCTTTTGGGCCTCTGACTTTTGTGTTTAATTTCAATTATTATTAGCTTGTTAAATGAATAATAAAAATTTGTATGTTTTTATTTTTTTGTAGGAACCAATGGAAGAAGATGATTCCTCAACAACATCTAAATTCCATGCTAGTCAACTAAAGAGATTCCGGAAATGTTGGTTGGGAAACCGCGATTTTGGTAGATCCTAAAAATTTTAATAATGTGAAATGCATGTTACGTGATAAGGTTACTAAGGGAGGAATTTATAGCTATAAAATTCACGTAGTGGGAATCAAGGGAAAATGTGTGGCATCATGTCCTAGAGCAAGTGAAGAGCATAAAGCCAAAGTGTGCAGAGGCGATTCAAAGGAACAAGTCTAAAAAAATAGAGAAGCTAGTGAATGATGCTAGGTTGAGGGAAGGTGTAGGTATATCTTTGCCTACAATAGATGGGGAGCTAGAAACAAGATAATGAAATTTCAATTATTGAAATGAGGACTAGGAAAAGGCCTATTAATGTGGGACCCATAGATCAATTTGCAAGGTCTGTCAATGTCAATGATGCTTCTATGAGTGCAAGTAAGAAATTGAGACAACAAAATATGAATGATGCAATTTCTAAGAAAAGGTTATTAGAGGTTCATCTTTGGCAAGATAGGTTTATAAAGCCAGAATTCCTTTCAATGCCATTAACAATGATAGTTTTAAACTATTTGTGGAAGCTCTTGGTCAATATGGCCCGAGTTACAATCCTTCTTCCCAATACCAACTAAGGGAGCCACTTTTGAAATGAGAGGTGGAGAGGACAAAGGAAACTTTAAAGAAGCAAGAAGAAGAGTGGAGAAATAATGGGTGTTCAATCATGACCGATGCTTGGAGTGATAAGAAAGAAGCATCGTGAATTTGTGTGTGAATTGTAAATTGGGGACCACATTTATTTCATCAAAAGAAGCTTCAAATGATGCTCATACCGGTCAATACATATTTGACTATGTCAATGAATGCATTAAAGATATTGGGGTTGAAAATGTGGTTCAAATTTTAACCGACAATGCTTCTTATAATATGGCCGCCGCAAAATTGTTGGAATTAGAAAGGCCTAACATGTTTTGGACATCATGTGCCACTCACACTTTAAACATTATGCTTGAAGGAATCTCTAAACTCCCTAGCTTCAAGAGAGTAATTAACAAGGCAAAATCCTTCACTATTTTCATTTATGCACATCACAAGACTTTGGCTTTAATGAGAAAGTTCACAAAAAATAGAGATAGTTAGGCCAGGAGTTACTAGACTTGCAACCTCTTTCTTGACATTGCAAAGTTTGCTTAATAAAAAACAAGAGTTGAGAAGTATGATGACTAGTAATGAATGGGATAACACGAAATGGTCTAGGAACAAAAAAAGAAAAAGAGGCATTTGATATTGTTGTTCCGAATGATTTTTGGAACATGATAGAGTTTTGTTTGAGAGTGTTCACTCCACTAGTAAAAGTGCTTAGAATTGTTGACGGGGAAGAAAAGCCTTCAGTGGGCTTTGTTTATGGAGAGCTACTAAAGGAAAATGATGACATTAAAAGGACATTGAAGAGGAAAAGTGATTATAGGCCAATCTCAGACATTATTGATGCTAAAAGCAAGGGTCGTCTTTATAGTCCACTTATACAACAACTTATTTTTTTTTAATCTGCTCTATTTTTTCAAGAATTCATGTATCAAAAATGATCAATTGATTATAAATAATTCGATTGCTTGTGTTGAGAAATTGTTTCCTGATTATCAAATGCAACATCATGTGATAAATATTGAGTTGTAAAGATATGTTCAAAAAGAAGGTTCATTTGAAATAAAGCTAGCAATAAGTGGATGTGAAAATAATGATGCAAACTACAATCCTGGTAAGTTCTATACTTAAACTTTATCTCTTCATTGATTTTCTGCATCTTGGAGTATAACTTGTTCAATGAATGTGAGAACAATGATACAAACTACAATCCTGAAGTTCTATACCTAACTTTATCTCTTCATTGATTTATCTCTTCATTGATTTTCTGCATCTTGGAGTATAACTTGTTCAATGAATGTATTGAAGTTGTTGGGAAAATGTTGCAAGAATTTGAAAGTTAACGTGAACCTGTTGCACTGGAATTTGAATTATACCATGTAACATGTTTCTCTTTCATTTATATTTATTAGTGAGTTGGGGGATTTCTATGGCAATGAAACACTATATTTAAAGACAATGGCAAAAAGGATAGTTGGTTTGACTACTAGTTTATCAGGTTGTGAAAGAAATTGGAGTGCTTTTGAAGGGGTAATTACTAATTAGGCTGTACACAACTCATTTCTTTTGGCCAATGAATAATTACTTGAATATGTTATGCTCCATTAAATGTACCTTTCTTTTATTTCTTTTTCTTTTCTTTTTTGTTTGTAGATATACACTAAAAAAAGGAATAGACTGGACACTACGAGGATGAACAATCTTGTTTTTAATGCAAGGTTGATGAACAAGAAGAGGAATGTCACAATAGAGACTTTACTAGCAAGTGATGCTACTAATGCACAATTTTGAATTGTAGAAGGTTGTGATGATGAGGGTGAGGTGGAGAATGATATCTTACAACTTACAAGAGGTATAAAAAATTATCAAAATGAAATAAGGGAGTCCGAGAATGATGATGTTGTATCGGACGATACGGACATTGAATTAGCTGAAGAAGAAGATATTGAATTTGAATCCGATAAAGAGTTACATTAGATAAGATTTAAGTTACAAGTTATCTAATTATGATTTTGAAAATTATCTTTACAGTTTAATAAATAGAAATGCTTCGCAGCTCTGAGTCAATTTTTAAACAAATTCATTCTCGCTAATTTAGTAAATTATTTATTATATACAAAAACGTAGTCAGACTCACAAGGTGAAATTGGAGCAAAACGAAGTATTGTGACTTGATTGCATGAAATAAAAAAATGAGTGACTTGGATGCCACTAAAAGTTGAGTAACTCACAATTAATTAAATTATTAAGAGTATATTCTGTAGCAATTTTGTCTCCATTCAATTTTTGCCCTTATTTGACTTTTTTTTTTTGGAAAATGGAGTTTTGATTAGTGATTTTTTTAGAAAATGTGTGGTTAAAAAGTAATGAAAATTTTTAAATTTATATGTATAATATTTTATTGTGTGAATCCTACATAAATAAAAGAGGCACTTTCCTTGTTACTATTCATAAGCCGAGCCGAGCCAATGGTTTTATGGCTCGGCTCGGTTAGGCTAAGCATTTTTTTTTATACCTGTGATTAGTTTTTTACAATTTCTTTAAGTTTATTAGTTATTTATTTTGAGTTTTTTTCCCTATTCTTTTCTTTAAAAATTGATTAAGGGTTTATGAAGTAAATAATAATAACTGTTCTATTGGAGATTGGTGAGAAGATATATTTTGATAATTGGAGGTTGTGGTGGAAGGTGAACCTTGATTTCTTTGATAATTGTGTGTGTGATTTCATCTCAACATTTAATGTTGCCTCAAAACATTTAGCGACTTATAAGAAAATTTTATGAACTAATGCTTGACATAAATATTTTTTTAATACATACGCTATTACGTACTCAACTACATCATGGCACATGCATTTTTTTTTTCTTTTTATTTTTTCTCTTTGTTTTCTTTTTTTTTTTTTTTTTTTGGAATATGGAGTTTTGATTAGTGATTTTTTTAAAAAATGTGTGGTTAAAAAGTAATGAAAATTTTTGAATTTATATGTATAATATTTTATTGTGTGAATCATACATAAATAAAAGAGGCACTTTCCTTGTTACTATTCATAAGCCGAGCCGAGCCAATGGTTTTATGGCTCGGCTCGGTTAGGCTAAGTATTTTTTTTTATACGTTTGATTAGTTTTTTACAATTTCTTTAAGTTTATTAGTTATTTATTTTGAGTTTTTTTCCCTGTTCTTTTCTTTAAAAATTGATTAAGGGTTTATGAAGTAAATAACAATAACTGTTCTATTGGAGATTGGTGAGAAGATATATTTTGATAATTGGAGGTTGTGGTGGAAGGTGAGTCTCGATTTCTTTGATAATTGTGGGTGTGATTTCATCTCAACATTTAATGTTGCCTCAAAACATTTAGAAACTTATAAGAAAATTTTATGTAACTAATGTTTGATATAAATATTTTATTTAATACCTACGTTATTACGTACTCAACTACATCATGACACGTGTCTTGCATGTGCTTCTGACTAGTATATAGTTAAAACGAATATGTAGAAAAAGTTTTTTGAAAAAAAAAAAACAGTTGTCAAACATGGACTTTATCTCCTCCTTGCCCTAACCTTCATTAATTAGCAAGATTCATCTCTAATATTAATTTCGTCAAAAATTTAATTTAAAATGGTATAAAACCATTTCCATGAAAATTTTATGTTAACAGTATTATAAAAATACTTTCTTACCCTTAAATTCAAAGAAACAAAAATTAAATAGCAAAAAGAAATAGAGAAAGAATAAAATAAAAAGGAAAACATTAAACAAACAAAAAATGACGTGTTTGTTAAGACCCTGATCAAGCAAGAAATAGCTGAGTTCATTATATCAGCAAGAGGTGCTTGTTTAAAACCATGTATTATCTTATAAGATGGAACACATAATAATGTTGATGTTGATCCACAAATCTCTAAAGATGAGTATGTAGACATCATTACTGAGGGTGCCCTACAAGAAAGTGTTATTGACATTAGTTTACAACTGTCTTAATCTCTTGTTCTCGATGGATATGATAAAAACTCTCCACTACTGATGTGATAAGAGAATTAATTTCATTATTTACAAAAGCTTTGTCATGAGATAAGGTAAGGCTAAGGATGAGCCTGATGGTGGTGTTTTAATAATTGGAATGGAAGTTTTATGATAGTTAACCCTAGGGTTGATTGAATCATTTTGTTACAATTTTAATTTTGCAGCGATCGATAGACCGATCAGGTTTCCTTTTCATACGAAATAACATAGTATAATAGAATTTAACAAATGTTTAAGTTATAATTTCAATAAATCATATACATTATAACAAGATTAAAACATCCCGTTGTTCCGAAACATTACAATTTCTAATATTATATATATGCTCATGTTTGGTCTCCATTTCTTAGAACTCATTTTTGTTTNTGTCTTAATCTCTTGTTCTCGATGGATATGATAAAAACTCTCCACTACTGATGTGATAAGAGAATTAATTTCATTATTTACAAAAGCTTTGTCATGAGATAAGGTAAGGCTAAGGATGAGCCTGATGGTGGTGTTTTAATAATTGGAATGGAAGTTTTATGATAGTTAACCCTAGGGTTGATTGAATCATTTTGTTACAATTTTAATTTTGCAGCGATCGATAGACCGATCAGGTTTCCTTTTCATACGAAATAACATAGTATAATAGAATTTAACAAATGTTTAAGTTATAATTTCAATAAATCATATACATTATAACAAGATTAAAACATCCCGTTGTTCCGAAAAATTACAATTTCTAATATTATATATATGCTCATGTTTGGTCTCCATTTCTTAGAACTCATTTTTGTTTCAAAATTATTTCCATCCACACATATAAGTAATTTTTATTAAAATATACTAAAAAATTTGATTTTAATCTAAACTAAGTATGACCAAATTGCAATCGAGTGTAAACTACAATTAAAAAAAAATTATATACGCTGTAATCGGATTAACAAGTTACAATTATTACAATTTATTAAGCTCCAGTTTTATGGAGTTTAAAATCAAAATTTTAATATAGTTTCATAAAACTTGTTAAAATGTGTGGGTTAAAAGTTATGGATCACATAAAATATATGATTAAATTTAATTGCTGACTTTAATTTAGATTAAAATTTTAATTTTAATTTCTATCAACTAAATCTACAATTTATTAAATATCGTAATTTGCAAAGAATTACAAATATATCAAAAATTACACAGCTTCAATTACCAAGATTTTCTTTGAGTGTATTATTTTCAAAAAATATTTTTTTTTCTCTTATTTTCAACTACACGTGATTTAATGAAATAATATTACACGTAAATTTAAATTTTTTTAATTTTTAAACAACACATCATTCACCAAAACATTATGTTAAAATACATTTTAATTAAAAAAAATGGGGCTTAAACGGAATCTAAAAGGGGTGTATTCAATTGGGACTTTTGAAAACTTTGATGGACTTTTTTTAAGTGATGACTTATATAATTTCATGTATTTTTTAAAAATTTGTATGAAATTAGTGGAAGTCTTTTGTAGACTTTCATAAACTTTCATTTAAAACTTTTAGAAACTTTTGTAGAATTCAAATTTTTTTTGAAAACTTTCATTTCAGATATAATTTAATATTGTGAAATTATCACATACAAGGTGATGCTTTTCACAATTCCCCATTCTCCTTCCTTTTCCCATAAATAATAAAAAATATTTTAAAAAGAATAA
>CAIGRB010015640.1:0-26440 GCA_903798255.1 Fraxinus quadrangulata
TTGAATTTTTTTTTTCTTTTTTGGTTTTTTATATGTAATACATGTTTGAAAAAAGGACAGCCTCTGCCCAAAAATAAAATAGGGAAAAATTCATATATCAAGTCTTAAGTATATTCGAATTCAATTTTAAAAGAAAATATTTTAAAATTCAAAATTCAAGTGATAATTAATAAAATTAAATATAAAATAATTCTCATCACTGTAAACTTGTGGTGACTCCGGTAGTGAGAGGGTGTGAGAAGAGAGAGTGGGTGCGGCGGTGGCAATGGTGTTCGGCAGTGGACATCTCACAGCGATGGAGCACCATTGCACAGCGGTGCGCATCACTGTATCGTGGTATCTTCAGCAGTGAGAGAGAGTGGGTGTGGCGGTGGCGGTGGTCTCCGACAGTGGATATGGCAACACCACCAGATTAGGGAGTGTGGGTTAGGTTGAGAGAGTGAGAGGAGAAAAGATGGAGATGGAGATAGAGAAGATAGGGAAATAATTTTTAGGGCTTGGGATGAAATTGGGTTGGATTGGGATTGATTTCATAGAATTATTATTAGTAAATAGTTAAATTATCACCTGATTTATGGATAAGTAAACCATATGTCTGATTTCTGAATTACAATCTTTAAAAACCTATCCTAGTGTAATTTATAGAATAAAATACTGCCTAGATCTTAAACTAATTAGCCCAAGTCCCTAGTCTTAAACCTAAACTCACCTAATGTATCACGTTATCCCCCAAAATTCATAATTCAATTGAATTTTGAAAATCCAATTCCATTCTAAATTATACACATTCGTGATTTCACCCAACCCTGTTCCAGTCTATGAAATTTTGTCACCAACATTAGTTTCAAAAATTTTCAACAGTTCACTAAAATAGATACTAAAAATTAAGTTTCAATCGGTAAGTTCTATTGCTTTAAAAAAATAAAAATAAAAAATAAAAAAAATCTATGTTTGGGTTCCAAGAAAAATATATAGGAAATGAAAGAAAAATACCTAATTTATATATTTTGAAGCTTATCGTATTAACTTGGTGAATTTTCCGTTTCTTCGTCTTTGGTGTGGCGGCGTCCACTCTCGGAAGCTTTCTTCCAACTTTTTTTTCCTTCATCTCAAATTTTTTTTCCCAATCAAACTCCCAATCCATAATAAAATTTGATTCTTATCCATTAAGACTATCAAACCAAGACTCCCTAGACTTCATTTATCCAATCGAACACTAAATTATAAGGAATTTGGGTCATTTCATAACAAATTTCCATCTTGAACCAAATTTCAGTACAAGGAAATCCAAAATACATTTCCAAGTAAACATCACTCCACCTCTTCCAAGCAAGCCCCTGGGCTAATCAATGTCATTCACCAACTAAGTTCAAGCAATGCTCAAATTTAGTAAAAAGAAGTGGTTTTGTCAACGTATTAGTAGGATTTTTCTTGGTTTCAACCTCACTACAATATCACCACAAGCAATTACTTCACACACAAAGTGATACCTCTCATCAAGTGCTTAGTCCTCTCGTAAGACATCTGATCTTTAGTCAGAAAGATAGTACTTCAAATTCACAGTATAATGTAGAAATCTACAAGTCTTCACTAATTCCACAAAACAATCCCTTAACCACATAGTCTCCCTACATGCCTCTGTAATGGCCATGTACTTTGTCTCTATTGTAGATAAAGCTACTATATTCTGCAAAGTAGCTTTCCAGCTGATAGCACATTGATAGCACATTCTCTAAAGGTAAATACATACCTTGTAAGTGATCTCATCTTATCAAAACCCTCTACTAGTCTAAATCAACATACCCAATTACTCAAGTATCTAAATATCAACTGCACTCCTTTTCAATGTTCATTGTCAAGATTGCCATGTATCTACGAATTACATTGACTGTATTTGCCAAATATGGTTTTGTACAAATCATAGCATACATAAGTGAACCAATTGCACTGAAATAAGAAACCTGAGACATATAATCAATGTCTTCATCTGATTGAGGACACGAGCCAAATGATAATTTAAAGTGGGCAGCTGAGGGAGTACTGTCAACCTTAGCATTCAGTATATTGAACATTCAAAATACATTCTCAATGTACCCCCTTTGACTTAAATACAATATGCCAGCTTTCATATCCCTCAAGATTTCCATGCCAAGAATCTTTCTTACTGTTCCTAAGTCTTTTATCTCAAACTCTTTACAAATCCGAGCTTTCACTTTTTGTGACCTCAGTTTTATCCTTAACTACTATGAGCATATCATCAACATATAACAACAAAAATGTAATTGATCTTTCATCTTTCTTTTCTGAAGTACACATAATTATCATAACTACTTCTAATGAAATTATGATTAGTCATGAATGAATTGAACCTTTTATATTACTGCCTCGACAATTGCTTAAGTATATCCAAGGACTTATTCAAAAAGCACACATAGTTTTCCTTATTAAAAAAATATGAAATCATCTGGTTGTTACAAGTAACTCTCCTCAAGTTCTTCATGTAAGAATGTTGTCTTGATATCCATCTGCTCAAGTTCCAAATCATTCTTAGCCACAACCTCAAGTAAAGCTCTAATTGAGCTATGTCTTTGCTACCAATTTGGCATTATACTTCGCCTTTTTGATACCCAGTATCCCTTCATTTCTTATGAACACCCACTTGCAGCAAACAACATTTTATCCTTAGGTAATTTCACAAAGTCCCAAGTACTATTTTTATTCAATGACTTCATCTTCTCCTGCATAGCAATCAACCAACTGCTAGAATCACTGCAGCTAACTATCTCGAATATGCAGCAAGCTCCTCGATGGAATCAATACTATCAGGTACACTCAATGCATAAGCTACTAAGTCTGCCTCTCCATACTTTTGTGGAAATTTAATATGTCGCGAGGTCTATCAACTTTGAACTAGACTGATCTATATTAGCCTGTTGTGAAACCTCTTATTGTTCTCTTAAACCTATTTCTAGCTCCACCTGAGTTGTATGATTATGTTTCTCAGTTTTACCAGAATCCCCATGAGGTGAACCATGAATCATAGAAAGTTCATCAAACATTACATCTCTACTAACCACTATTTTTCCTGTCTCAGGACACCACAACTTACAACCCTTCACGCCTGATTTATACCCAAGAAATATGCACTTTCCAGACCTAAACTCCAACTTCCCATTATCCACATGAGCATAAATGGAATACCCAAATATTTTCAAATCAGAATAACAAGAAAGTTTACCAAACTACCTCTTTTGGTGTCTTTTTCTCAATGGCCACTGAGGGTGAGCGATTAATTAGACTAGTAGCTTCAGCCCAAAAAGTCTTAGTCAACTCGAAATTTGAAAGCATACAACAAACATTTTTCATCAAGGTTCTATTTATCCGTTCTACCATACCATTTTGTTGTATAGTTCAAAGCATTGTCAAATGTCTCAAGATGCATTCAGCCCTACAGAAGCTATTGAATTTATCTGAACAAAATTTCAGGCCATTATACATTCGTAAATGTTTTACCTGCTTTCCTGTCTGCTTTTCTATTATTGTTTTCCACTCCTTGAAGGTCATAAACATATCACTCTTTTATTTTAAGAAGAATACCTAAACATTCCTAGATAAATCATCAAGCACCCTAACCAATCCTCAAAGATCTAAATGGATATACTCAGTGTTCCCTTCATGTTGTGTTGTCTTTAGTAAATCTAGCTCTTTTCTACTTTTCAAAGACACAATGCTCACAAAACTTTATCTTACTAGTCTTCTACCATCAAGAAGTCTCCTCCTACTCAACTCTGTCATACAACAAGAGAACCCCAAGTCACTTTCAAAACTCTACTTTCACCAGTGTATATATAACCCTTTGAGTTAAATGCACTCAAAGATATGAGATTTCGCTTCAGTTCTGGAATGTACCTTACATCTGTAAGTATTCTAATAGCCCCATAAACATTTTGATTATGACCGTACTAACTCCGACAATTTTAGAAAGAGCATTGTTTCCCATAATCATCCTACCTCTCAAAACTGTTTCATATGTTGTAAACTAGTCCATGTTGAGATACATATGAAAACTACACATCAATTCAAGATTCTCCCACAAAGTTTGGAACTCATGTCAGAAATCACAAGAAAACTCTTATTTAATTTTCTCATCTTCCACAACATCAGTCTTTGCTGTGTTTACAGGTTGCTTTCCTTTATCAGTAGCATTAGTAGCCCTATTTTTGCTTTTCAAAGTATAGCAATCAATTCTAATATGCCTCTTCTTCTTACAAAAGTGGCATGTTTTCTCTGCATGTCTAGATTTCAATTTCTCCCTCATATTTCTAGCCAGATTTGTATCTTAATTTCTCCTACGAACAACCAGGTCTTAGATAATAAAACGGCATAGACCTCATCTACGGTAAGAGTATCCCGACTATAGAGAATAGCATCTATAAAAGTCACATATGATGGCGGCAAGGAACAAAAAAAAATTAGCGCCAAGTCCTCATCAACATACTTAACTTTCCATGTCTCCAAATCAGCCATGATTTCTTTGAACGTAGTTAAGTGATCATCCATGACGTGCCTTCGGACATTCGATGAGAATACAAGTACTGTTTTAAGTGTAACTTACTGATCAAGCTCTTGCCATACAAATTTTCTCTAATTTTAACCACAATGCAGCGACACTTTTCTCATTTAGAACTGAAGAATCTAATGATATATGCAGATGAATTTGGGATTTGGCTTTTTGAATCCTGTGCTACTTTTCATCTTATGTCCAGGTTGAAAGCATCTTATCAAAGCAGGCAATGTGATAAATGTATTTTATACACTTATTCAGGCTTTAAAATATTGACATTCCATTGTTCTTTTAATAACTTATAGCCTAATCTTGTATATATATTTTTTATTAGAAGAAACTCAATGATTGGATTTGAAAATAGAATAAATGAGCGAAAAATGACAAAAAAAAAATGTGAAGTCCAAAATTTGGAAACCAAATTGTAAATACTCAATAGTTGATTCAGACCACAAGACGATACTTGAAGATTACTAGGAGTCAATTGGATGCAATTAGAAGTTTAAAAAAAAGAACGAAATATGATCAAAGTATTATCACAAATCAATTTCCAATCACACAAATTATATTTCAGATTTTTAGCCGAAGAGATTAAGACCAATTTTTGGTATAGTAAAAGTTCGAATTGGAAAACTTATAATACTATCAAAGTTGCATCCCTTTGAGTTAGTTTTTCAACACATTTTGAATCGTCTCAATTAGATATCAGGACATAAACCTATAATCAAAATACCGAAGGTTGTACAGAGATAAAAACATGAGCTCGTGAAAGCAACTTTCCTTGTTCGATTGAAACTCATTTGAAAACCAATTCGGACATGATTTTCAACCAATTTTCGACTCTTACAAATACCTAATAGTATATACATCTTATACACCATTATTTATCAATTCACATCATTAAACAGAGGCCAATCCATTGCTCTTGTGAGAATTAAAGGGCAATTACAAGTTTTCAAGAAATTGGAGTTTCAACCTTTATTTTTGTAGAGACAAAAAGAAGATATATTGGAGATTAATCAAGAAACAATTGAAAAGATTTAAGAATTCAAGATCCATCTTCTTTTCCTTCATCGATCTAAAATTTGAGTTATGTTTTTCCAATTAAACATGTTTTCTTTTGATTTGGTAATGCTAGGCTAGAGCTTTAATTACTAAGATATTGATGAACCCTTATTATTACATTTTAATATAAATTTGATAATTTGATGCACAATATATATTTTTCCTTTGATGATTATTATAGGATTTAATGACTTTTCAATTACTTGATCAGTAATTAGATTGATTGTGAATTTTGTTGATTTTGAGAGAAACAATAGGATAGATAGCAATTTAAAACAATTATTGTAAAGTTCGATATAGGATAGAGATATATTGTTATTCTTTACATGATTTATATAGATGTTTTAGCATTTTTAATGCATGCTTTCATGGTCGTATCTTTTATAGAGACATAGGAATGTCATATAAGATGATTGATTTAATAGACATCGAGAGATGCTTTTAATTAACTTTGGAACATTGATCAACAAAAATGTGCACATATTGTCAAGTTATTGTTTTGCATTGAAACGGATTAATAAGGGAGAGTCAAGTTCTTAGTAATATCTCATCTTAATTTACAAAAGCTCTATAAATTGCTCACAAGCATAATTAGTTTAATTTAGTATAAAATCATTTAAACACAATTTTCTATTCAATTAAAGTTATCATTAATGGAGTCTAGTTTGAGTATGTAATCCTTGTGGGAACAATACTTTACTCTTCACTTTATTACTTGTTTTGCGATAGTATACTTGGGAGAAATCAAACAGCTCAAGTTTTTGGCACCGAACTGTTATATTTAATTAGTTTTAATTTATTTTAGTTTCAATCTAAATTTTTATTGTTTTATTAGTTTAATCTTATATTAGAAAAAATCATCATGTTTTTCTCTTTCTTTTTCGGGATTTTGTATGCAAAGTTTGAGGCACAGTAATCTTGCTCAATTTGATTCGGAAACCAAATGAACATTCAAGTTGAGAAGAAAAGAACAATTAGAAGCACAACAAAAATAACAAGCAAATCTAACTGCGGAATATATACAAAATCAAATTGCCATTTGGGATTAATGAAGTTGCAGCACGTCCGATTGTAGCAGCTGGAGATGAGAATGAGAGACTACTAGGGAAATACATGGTTCCACCAGTGATAGAAAGTAAATCTAATATAGCTTACACATCATTTGGGAAAACTAATTTTCACTTAAGGACTGACACAATCAATATGTTTCACAATGCATTGTAATTCTTTGGAAGATCCAGTAAAAATCCTAATGCTTATATATCGAGATTTGTGGACGTGTGTGCAACAATTGAATATCGAAGAGTTTATAGTGATGTAATTTGGCTGAGACTATTTCCTTACACTTTGAGATATTCAGCTAGGGAAAGATTGGACGTATTCTCATGTCATAGCATCACCACTTGGAATAGTTTAAGTCAGAAATTCTTGAGTAAATATTTCCCACCAAAAAGAATTGTCAAGGTAAGGGACGAGATCACTACATTCTCCCAATTATATTTAGAATGTTATTCAGAGTCTTGGGAAAGGTACTAAGGGCTACTCTGTCATGTCAACAACATGGTTTGCAAAAATGGCACAGTGGACCAATCTATCGAATCATGGAGGACCTAGTATTCACTAGTGCACTTTGGCCAACAAAGAAATCGATTGGAAATAAAGTTGTTGGAATACACAAAGTTTACACTGATAGTAATATTAGCACAACTAGTAGCACTATCTCAAAAGGTAGATAGTTGGACAACCAATCAAACAATGAATGCAATTCAAGTAGCTAGGTCGAGAAGTAACCATTGCGGTGATAATCATGAAAGTGTGTATTGCAATGAGAGAAGTCCATTTGCTAAATGACTTGAAGTGGTGAATTACATGCAAAACTACCCGATGCAGCAGAATAATCTGCACTTTAATACCTATAATCTTGGTTGTAGCAATAATCAGTCATCTTTTGGTGCACCACCAAGTTCCCAACTAGAAAAAAAGGCCCTCATGGGAAGAAGCATTTACTAGAATGTCTGAAGCATCAACTAATTTCATAGAAATGAATGATAAGACTTTGTAGATTTAGGGGGCTACAATCAAGAATTTGGATAATCAAATGGGACAAATGGCAAAAGCACTTTCAGATAGAATACCAGGAGCCTCACCAAGTAACACTAAGATAAATCCTAAACAACAGGTAATGGAAGTAAGTGTTGTAGAGAATGAAATAATTAGGGACTCACCTATGAAAGCACTAACTCTAGTTCAAGCAATTATTATCGAAGTGGGGTTCAATTTCCAGATGAATTAAAAAGGATCAATTTCAACAGTCAAAAGGATAAATCCATATCAGAAGTTAGATGATCCACAGGTTAAGACAACCGTTCATATCAAGACATGTATACCTCATGTCTACTTCCCTAAAAGATTGCAAAAAATGAAGCCCGGTGAGCAATTTGGAGAAGTTTTTGGAGATGCCAAGAAAGCTCTATATCAACATACCATTCATTGAAGCAATTAGACAAATCCCAAGTTCTACAAAGTTTCTGAAAGACATGATATAAAAGAAAAGAAAGCTTCCAGAATTTGAAAAATTTTCATTAATAGAAGAAGACAGTGCTAGGATGCAAAATAAATTGCCTTCCAAATTCAAAGATACGGAGAGTTTCAATTTTCCTATTTTATTAGGAAAATAATATTTTTCTAATGATTTATGTGATATAGGTGCGATTGTTAATTTAATGCATTTATCTGTCTACAAAAAATTAGGGCTTGGACAAGTAAATGAACTAGTGGTATCATTGCAATTGGCCGATAGAAGCATCAAATATCCGAGAGTCAAAGTTGAGGATATACTCATTAAAGCTAGAAATTTAATATTCGCGGCGTACTTGTTCTTGATATAGAAGAAGATCAAAATATTCCAGTAATATTGTGTCGACACTTCCTAGCAACTGGTCAAACCTTGAATGACATGGAGAAAGGTGATTTAACCTTAAGGTTGGAGGATGATCAAGAAGTTTTTAAATTACAAAATACATCCAAGTAAGCGTCAGACCTCAATGATGCAAGTGTATTGATGAAGATGATCTACAAAGTTCCCAGAAGAAAACTTAAAGTTGGTGGAATTCTTAGTCGAGATGAAAATGGAGAGTTTAAGGTGTAGAGAGCAAAAAGAGGATGTAAGGCTGGAAATCGCAAGGAATGTAAGGGAGAAAAATTCCTATTTGAACTATCATGATAATCTTCTCTACAAAATCTAGCTAAAGACTTTAAATTAAGCACTTATTGAAAAGTAACCTAATTTCTTACCATTTTATTTATTATGCTTTATGTCATTGCATTGCATGTAGTATATTAGAGTGCATTCGTTTTAGGCATATTTTTGTTTAGTTAATAGGGTCATCATGTATATATTAAGCCTAGTGAAAGAACAAAATATATTTGAGTCAAAAACAGTACAAAAGAAATATGGCACATTTTTCAAGGCTCTAAAAAAACTTGTTAGCATGCACATCACATTCTAGCTGTTAACTTAATTTTTGACTCTTATATTTGTTTCTTTCATCTTTAAAAGGTACGAGGATATCGATCGAGATGAAGCTTAACAAGTTGGAGAATGAAATGGAATGATTTAAAAAGCTTACCTTAAAAATTCAGGAGTGCCTTCTTCCTTTATTCCCTACCCCTTACGTTGCTAGATTATACTTTAAGATATTGAGAACAATATCTAGCCCTTGTTTGGAACCCATTCTCATTTTTTCTCTTTCATCATTTCAACCACATATTCTTCAAATAAAATAATATTACACACAACTCTAAAATTTTTCATCACTTTTCCACCACACATTTTTTCATCAATCACTATTCCAAAAATTATATTCTCTTTAAAATGGGTTTCAAACACAACCCTAATTTAAGTTTGAGGGTGAAAAAACATTGAGATTTTAGTTTATTATTCTCATGTGATTGTGTGTTTTTACTACTTATTATAAAATAAAATAAAAAACATTTATTTTTTAAAAAATAAAAAAAAATGAAGATTTTCTTGTTTATTATGTGCTTATGTGGGTTGATAGTCAGTCGACAATGATGAATATATTTGAAATTATGTATTGATTTATGACATATGGATATGTTACATGCTTGATTAATTTATTTTTATCCATGTAAAACTCAATATTATTTGCGCACATAAATTATGTTTAGCATTATAAAGTAATGAGTTGATTCATATATGCTTAATAGGATCAAGTAGTAGAACTTAATGCTGAATAAAAAAATAATATATTATACAATCCTTAAACTAAATTTAGTGTAGTTTGGAGATGATTGAACTGTTGTAGAAAGATATTGATATGAATGAGGATTCCATGTGTGTAAATTCTTGTGTGGCTTACAAGATAAAAATTAGGTGAAAATCTTAAGTTAGGGATCAATTTTTGAGAATACGTGTTTAATAGGGGGCATTGCACTAATCATTTCATGAAAGAAAAAAAGAGAACTATTTCATTGTGAAACATCTCTTCGTAGCGTTTATGACTGAGTGATTAAGTCTGCAAGGGTATTTAAAATTTGGTGCACTATGGTCATCTGACTTGAGAGTCATTGGTCGAAAGCTTATTACAAATGTCATTTAGAAAGTTTAATGAAGATAAATCCGCACATAAGATAAGTGAAAAAAAAATCTAAAAAAAAAAAGCGGGTGCAAAAAATAGAAGACACATAACATGCCATGGTTATGCCCCCCCCCTTCCCAAACACTTATTTGAGATAATTAAATTTTTGACAAGAGATTATTAACTTAGTTGAGTCTTGGAAATTGAAGTAATAAAAATTTAAAAAAATCTTTATTTGTTGAAGTGTTGACTTACAATTAGTGAGATATATCTAAAGTTGAAAGGGTGAGGAATTAGTATAAAGATTCAGCATCAGATCATACATTGGGACAAGAGTTAAAAAGAATAATTTTGGGGGTATGTGAATCTTACGAGTGACGAAAGTAAATATTGACGAAAAATTCTTTACACACATACACACACACACACACACACACATCTGTTTTGCATTGAAAAAGCAAATATTGATTTTGGTAATGTAATCTTGAAGATGATTCAATCCTGAGACTAAACAACGGGTTATTTAACCAAAACCTTTTTGCATGTTTGTTTGTTGGTTAAGTTAGGTTAAGTTTTGTTAGAGGACAAACAAATGTTTAAATTTGAGAATGTTTGATAAGTATATTTTATATACTTATTTGAGTTTTTAAATATTGAGATTTTATTGTTCTTTTGCTAAATTATAATCAAACCTTGTGTATATTTCACTTATTAGGAGAAACTCGATGATTGTACTTGAAATTAAAAGAAATGGGAGAAAACGGAAGAAAAAGGCGAAGTCCAAAGTTTGGGAATCAAATTGCAAATACTCAATAGTTGATTCTGACCATAAGAAGATACTTGAAGATTGCTTTGCGTCAATTGAATGTAATTAGAAGTCAAAAGGGAATGAAATATGATCAAAGTATTATCATAAATCAATTTTCATTCGCACAAGATATATTCCAAATTCTTAGCTGAAGATTGACACCCATTTTTGATATAGTAAATGATCAAACTGGAAAACTTCTATTAAAGAAAAGTTGTATCCCTTTGAGTCAAATTTACAATACATTTTGAATCACCTCAATCAGATATCGGGAGAAAAAATAATGATCAAAATACCAACGACTGTGTAGAGACTAAAACATGCGTTCGGAGACAATTTTCCTTATTCGATTGGAAATCTTTTGGAGACCAATTTGGACTTGATTTTCAACCAATTTTCGACTCCCACAAATACGTAACAGTAGAATACATTAGAGGCACTTCTCATATACATCTCATACACCATTATTCATCAATTAACACCATCAAATAGGGGCCAATCTATTGTTCTTGTAATAATTAAAGGGCAATTATAAGTTTTCAAGAAATTGGAGTCTCAATTTTTATTTTTGGGGAGACAACAAGAAGATATATTGAAGATTGATCAAGAAACCATTGAAGAAATTCAAAATTTCAAGATCCATCTTCTTCTCCTTCATCAATCTAAAATCCGGGTTATGTTCTTCCAATTAAACAAATTTTCTTGTGATTTTGTAATGCTAGGCTAGGATTTTAATTACTAAGATACTGATGAATCTTCATTATAATGTTTTGATGTAAATTCGATAATCTTATGCTCAGTATGTGTTTATTCTTAGATAATTGTTATAGGATTTAATTGTTGGTGCACAACGGATCGAATATGTGTAAGTGAAAGGGTTATTGTAAATCGAACAAACAAAAGGTAAAGTTTAATCCGCAGGAGCGTGATTAAACACTATAATATAGTGAAAGGGAATGTAGTATGAAAACTACAAATAAAAATAAAATCAAGAATGGAAGAAGAAAAAGAAGAACAATCTGAGACAAGTGATTTTTCACTCTTTCCTTAAGACAAAATTGCCTCGCAACGGTGCTCACGGTTCACGGCACTTGTCTCCTAAGATACAACGGATTCAAGTTGTGGTAGAAGAACTTCAAACCACAAGTTACGGCGAATTTTCGACGGAGTTTCTCTCTACAAAGAAGAAAATGGTTTTTGATGAATTTGAAAGTGATTTGCAAGAGTTTTAATGTAATGCTCAATGAAAATATGGTATGGGATGCAAAAGGGACATCCAATGGATCTTATATATAGAGGATGAGGGATTGTGAATGAAATGTCGTGCCACAAGCTTAGCAACACTTGCCAAATGTCGCACCATTCACTTGTAGAACAAGTTGATCAATTTACATTTGTAATTTGACCATTAGATCAAGTCCGAATATTTGGCTGAAATTGACACGAAAGTCACTTTTTCAAATTTTTGGTTTTGACACTTAACCAAATTTTCAATCTTCTAAACCAATTTCTAACATTAATGACTTTTGAATTACTTGACACTAATTGGATTGATTGTGAGTTTTATTGAGTTCGAGAGAAACAATAGGATAGATAGCACTTTACAACAGTTATTGTAAAGTCTGATAATGAATAGAGATATATCGTTATGCTTTGCATGATTTCTATAGATGTTTTAGTATTTTTAATGTGTGATTTCATATTTGCATCTTTTATAGAGATATAGGAAGTTCACATGAGATGATAGATTCAATTGACATAGAGAGATGCTTTTAATTAACTTAGGAACATTGATCAACAAAATTGTGCACATATTGTAAAGTTATGGATTTACATTGAAACAGATTAATAAGGGGATTCGAGGTCTTAGAAATATCTCATCTTAATTTACAAAACCTCTGTAAATTGCTCACTAAAATAATTAGTTTAATTTAGTATAAAATCATTCAAGCACAATTCGCTATTCGATTAAGGTTAGGATTAATTGAATCTAGTTTAAGTATGTAGTCCTTGTGGGAACGATACTTTACTATTTAATTTATTATATGTTCCTATATCGTACACTTGCGAGAAATCAAACAAATCACAAAGCTTCCTCCAAATCCATCTGCACGAGAAACACTCGCATCTTCACTTGCCATAAACTAAATCTCGTGTTTCGATCCAATAACGAAATACCGCATTTCATCGTTACCATGTAGAAGATCAACCTTGCTCTGATATCAGTTTGTTATGAATTGATTGCAAAATAATGATAATAATAAAATGAACAAACAAAAGACAAGAACTCCAAAATTTATATAGAAACCCAAAAATGGGAAGGAAAAAAAAAACACTGGTGAAGGAAGAGAAATTCACTATAATCAAAGTAATTGTATTGATAATATCAAAATCTCAATACTCTCAATTGAAATCTAAGATCCCTAACTCCCAAAATGTTGTTGAATATAATGTGGAGATAAAACAATGTGGAATTTGTATAGGAGCCTTTTGGAATTCTAGATGAAGAAGAAAACTAAAAATCCGCAAAACTCGGAAAAATCCGTTACAGGCGATGCTAGGACACTGCCTCCCTGGCGTTGAGGCGCCAAGGCCAGCGCCAAGGTGCCATGCCCCTAGCATCGGGGCGCCCAAATGCTGTTCCATTTCTTCATCTTTGGCTTAGAGGTGCCGCGACCCCGGTGTTGGGCGTCGGCTCTCGGGGAGCTTTCTTCCAACTTGTTTTCCTTCATCTGAAGGTTCTTTTTCCAATCAAAATTCAAATCCATGATGAAATTTGATCCTTATCAATTAGGACTATCAAACCAAGATTCCCTAGACTTCCTTTATCCAATCAAACACCAAATTATAAAGAATTTAGACTCCAATTCCCTAGACTTCCTTATCAATTAGGACTATCCATATATCTTCTAGTTGTCTCCCCAAAAATAAAAATTGAGACTCCAATTTCTTGAAAACTTATAATTGCCCTCTAATTCTTACAAGAAGAATAGATTGACCTCTATTTGATGATGTTAATTGATAAATAATGGTATATGAGATGTATATGAGTGGTGTCTCTAATGTATTCTGCTGTTAGGTATTTGTAGGAGTCGAAAATCGATTGAAAATTATGTTCAAATTGGTTTCCAAAAGAATTCCATAAGAGGTGTCTCTAATGCATTCTTCTGGTTAATTGGACGA
This sequence comes from Fraxinus quadrangulata, assembly GCA_903798255.1. Classification (NCBI taxonomy): domain Eukaryota; kingdom Viridiplantae; phylum Streptophyta; class Magnoliopsida; order Lamiales; family Oleaceae; genus Fraxinus; species Fraxinus quadrangulata. Next base: position 14,222 of record CAIGRB010015640.1, read on the forward strand.
GTGCACAGCTTTAATAGCCGGGCGGTCGCCCCAGTCACCAACAGGCCGGCAGGCCCTATTTTAATAAACTGGGTGATCGCCCAGAAGTAAAAGCCGACATATAACTTTTTTTGAGGCAAACACCCCCAAACTATTTTGCGCACACAATCTTCTCCAACACACAACACAAGCACCTTCACTTATTTCTCTTCACTTTCTTCATGGCACTTCAACAAGAAAATTGGCAGCACGGTTTGTGAAACAGAGAAAACACGGCACACTGAGAACCAACACACACGGTACTCATCTTCAAAAATCATGGGCTGAACCCGATTTTTAATCCTACAACTCATGGCATCTTCAATTCTCCAACACAACAGGGCATCCATTCTTTCTCACACACGTGGCACTTTGCACTTCACAGTTCTCTTCAACTTCTCTTCCAAGAATTCACAACTAGGCATTGAGTTTAATTGCCACCCATCAATTTCATCTCCTGCTCATCATCCAAGCTAAGGAATTCAAGGTATTCTTCAATTTCTCTCCATATATATGATAACTCATTTTTATTGGAAAAAAATGAATGATTGATGACTATGGGCATTAAGTAGATTGTGGAGAAATTGATTGTGTTTGTGATATGTGAAAATTGTGGCTTGATTCAAATCTTAATTCTTTCAAATTTTAGGGAAAACTATGATGCTTTCAAGATTTTGATCAATTGTATAAGTGGAAATTAAAGTCTAATTAACATAATATTCTGGACAATTGGCTGTGACTTGATAAATTTTCAGCTTGTTCTTGAATGCACAGGCAGTTTCTCTCTCCATGTACCCTTTTTGAAAGAACAATGCTGAAATATATATATGAATGTCGAGAAATACAAAGTGAAAATGAGAATAAACATTGAGATTTTGAAGGGCATGAGAATTGTGACGGATGAAACCATCCCAGCAATCTCCCTGTCTCTTCATCTTTCTTCCAATGGTGAAGCTGTTAATGCATTGCTATGGTTAATCTAGCATTTGGCATTATTGACATACATTTGGCATTGCCTTTGGTGTTTAAATTCATTGAAATTGTTAGTAGAGAACACCTAAATCCAATTAGCATAATTTGGCATGACATGGCTAGGCATTGTTTTCTTCATGTCACCAACTTCGTTCCCTCTCGTCTAACCCAAACAACCTCCGTATGACCTCAAATTTGAATATGAGTAAGACCAATATATAATCTTTCATATGTCTGGAGATCGATTGGGAAAATTTCACTTTTTCTTCACGTTTTCCCGTGATGAAAGTCCTTGGTTGGCTTTGGGTTAAAATGTGAAAAATACTTCTTATATGTTCATTTATGGAGTGTGGGTTACATTTTCTTCATCTATTGAATACATGCCCTATCTCGTGACAAATTTCTCGAGCATGGCATTAATTCTACACTTTGGTGCATGAAATGACATATTGTAGAATAGTTTAGGGCCCCACTAGTACTACTTTTATATTTGTTACCTATTACACTAATAGTTTTCATCTTTTATATCTATTTAGGTACAATGCCACCAAAGAGAAAAGCTAAAGCCCAAGAGAAAGGAAAATCCAAAGGGCGGGAAATCGACCTGACCCGTATTCAGAGGGTGGACGATAATCTTAATAACGGAGGAGAGTCGACTGGATGAAATTGATAGAAACGTCACCCGGATAGTAGGGATCGTCGAGTCCTTGCGGCCCACTACTTCTACTAGCCAAGTGGACCAGTTGATTCTTCGACTCATCCACATGTGCCCCAGGGAGTTTCTAATCCTTACTCCTTTATTTTGAATATTTTTGCTTTTATATTGGAGACAATGTAATATTTTTGTTTGAGAGTAAATAAGTATTAGGATCTTTATTTTTTACTTCTCAACTGCTTATCAAGTCTGTATAACTATTTTAATTTTAATAAAAATAGTGTCTAGTATAATGCTAAACAGCTTGCCGTCGATTATGATATTTATTTGTTTGAATTGAGTAATATAACTTTAGCTCGAACTGGACAACATCGTAACTTATGCTTTTACTTGAGTACTTATTCATGTTAGACTTGATTACTTGAGCACATAGCCTTTATTGACTGAGTTAAGCCAAATGAACATAATGGATGATCACTTGGTTGACCGCGCCTTGACATGGGACGCGTGGGTCCCGACCAGGATTAAATAATGCAGACCCCCCATGTGTGTGTGTGTGTGTCATCCATGCGATCATCCATTATGTTCGTGTAGCATAACTCTTATTAACTTATCACTTGTGTTGGGCATGACTTGATCATGAGGATTTAATTATTAATATTGTTGACCTAGGTGTGAGTTAAATTCCTAAATCCTTAAAATGGAAACCAAACTGCTAGAAAGCAGTTTGGGGGTGGGAATGCTAATGTTTGTATTCATAGGAGTTCGATGGTTTGTAGTTCTCGAATCCAATCGTTAGTGGAACGAGTTTGACTTAAGGAGTCCAAAACAGGCACTGGCCACTTATAAAATTCAAATCCCATATCAAAAGAAGTGTGATACATCTTATACCTTTTTCATAGCCTTTATGACTCGAATTATTAAGTCTACTAGGGTCTCTAAAACTTGGTGCTCTATAGTCACGTGATTTGGGAGTCATCGGTCTAAAACTCACTACAGATGTCATTTAAATAGCTTAATGGAGAGAAATCTTGTACATAAGATGTCAAATAAAAATAAGAATAAGTTCATAGAGAAAGAAGTGAAATATGCCCGATAAAGACTTTGAGACTTGAACTTTAGAAATTGGCGGTATGACTTTAAGAAAGACTTACCATTTCTCTTCTATATTTACAAGTATCTAATTATGATCACTTTGTATGGAAAATGCATTATAATTATTTTTAGGAACCCACGTGTACTAGAAATACTTCGGGATTTTAGAGAAAAGTATAAGGAGCGATTTTATTGAATGATTGACATGGATTTATTTTTCCCTATATTTATATGTGCAATAGTTGTATGAGTTTTGTGGCTTGTTTTACCTTCAAAAGATTGAAAATAAGTTAGACATAATGTCAATTGTCATAAAATTCAACATTGAATAAAAATATACAGTTATGCTCTACGTGATCTTTAAGTATTCACAAATCCATTAATCCATTATTGTATGTTCGCATCCATCATATAAATATAGTCGGGTCACGTGTATAAATATGTTTAATTCTACTCGAGAGAGATATTTAAACAGTTTAGGAATATTTATTTTCAAAATTGAATCGTGTTATCAAATTGAAAGGTTCGGAGTTAAAGGGAATTGATATAAGGAGATTCGAAATCCTAGTGCATTTTTCGACATCTAATTTTCATCGAACTTGCATTTCAATTATAACTTTGTATTGATTTTAATTAATTTAGGTCCCGCATTCACATGTAATTTAAGTAAGTACAATTTAGTTATAGAAAAATCATAAATTTTTATTGTTTCAGTTGAGGCCAAGTTAATTCGGAGTTGAACTAATACAATCTTTATATGTATGATACTTGGACTCAAAATGCATTTTACCACTTTTTAACGAACTGTGCACTTACGGTATTTCAAATGAACAATATTTTCGTGACAATTCATTTAATTGAATCTATTAAATGTGGTCACGTAGAACGGTGCCTAACATCACTGATGCTAAATAGCATAATTCATTGGACAATAAATTATGGGCACATTATCGGTTATAGTAATGATAGATTACGTTATTCATTTTAATAGTCTTAACAATATTTGTAGCACGTGAAGGATACAATTGCTGAGCATAAGACATTTACTGTGATTCTGAAAGTTCAAATTATTTAGACTCACATGGGAAATTAAACAATTACGAGTAACAAGACACTTTTTGTCTTTTGATTGTTTCCAAATGATTAAGTCAATTAATCTAATTTTACAATATATTTGAATATTTCAATTTATCAAAAGTAGTAAATAAAAAAGAATACCAAAAATGATCATGGAGAAAAACCCTTCGCAAAGGATCAAAAAACTCGGGGCTCAAGCCAATAAAATTCTCTATACACAAATGGACTTAGAGTACGGCTCGACTAACCCTTAGTACTCTCTGACCTACTTCATGTAATTACCAAAACCTTTCTGGACTGCGTGCTTTTGTACCAATTCTCGACCTTCTGGAATTTCCTATCTCATGTGAATCACCAAACTCCTCATTCTTGTCCTACCGGAACTCCTATTTCCTCCCCTGATATTCAGCAACCTTGATGATACTTTAAAAGTGGGTGGTTTGGTTTTTTATCATTAGATTTTTTGTGTTTTAATCTTGGGTTGAATATAGGATTTTATGGCTCGATCAACAAACTATGTATTGGGTGAATTTATGAATCAACAAAGAAAGGGTTGAATGAAGAGAACTTTGAATGTGTTGTTTGATCTTCAATATTGTGTTCTCTATAATGAAAGAATGATTCAACACATTTTGTGACGTTCATGGGATTGGATATATATAGTTGGTAGAGTTTGGGACGAAACAGGGATAAAAAAAAAAAAAACAAGTATTTTAAGCGAAACGGGAATTCTAGTTCGTAACCTGCTGCTCGAGGCGCCAGTCTAATGCTAGGCGGGCAGCAAAGTCACAGCCTTTACCACTCAAGCGCTAGCTGAAAGGTAGGCTAGCACCGGGAGTCCTTTTCTTCATCAACTTCTCGAAGTTCGATTCTTCATCTTCTTCTTTCATACCTCTTTTAGGACTCTGTCAACCCCATATTATTTTTGCTGGAACTTGGACTTAACACAATGTATTTTGACTTTGATTATAACTCAATTAAATCCTAATACAAATCAACTAAAACATTATTTTGACTTAGAAAATTGCCAATTACAAATATAGATTTATTAGATTCGAAATTAGAGGGAAAAACTATCAAAACAAATAACATTTCTTCTAATTCAATTGAAAGTCCCCTTTCATTTTTAATGCCTATAGTGATGATTTCTGTCACGTAGGAACCTTATATAGACAAATTTTAATCGGTTGAGGATTCAAAACTTCATTGTTAAAGGTTGATGACCCATAACTACATCATGTGAAAGGTTGAGAAGCAATACCCTACATTTTACAAAAGAAAACAACAACAAAGACAATTGTTCAACGTTAACAATTTACATATGGTCTCTCTGTTGGGCTAATATATACACGAGTTATAAACCATTTTATAGATTATCAAGATTCGTTTTTTAACTATACATTCCAATAGACTCGCAAGTACTATTTACTTATTCATTACTAATTTTTTTATTTATAAATAAAACATATTATATATTCTTCCCAAACAAAGTATAGTTTAAGAAAGATTTATATTTCTGAGAATCGCTGTTAAATTGATTATTTGGACCTGCAAATTCATAAATGCATACTTTAATTATACCAATGCAAGTATTCCTATATAAAATTCCACAATATTGTCAACATAGAACTAATAACTTGGTTTGATTAGAAAAATGAAGAATGGATTAAAAATCCAGTATCATATTAACGTAAAAATCATACAAAAATCATGCATACAGATCAACCACCAAAAATGATTGATTCACTAAAAATTGATAGGTTCACGATTTACCTCCTGAAGTTTATTGTATTCTTAGTATCTGTTCAACTTTCGTTTGATTCTTTTAATCTCGATCTTTTATATATATAGTCAACACATCAAAAATTATTAATAATCACTTCGTCCCATAAAAATATTCTTGTTTCCATTTTTACATTGATTAATTATATGCAATTAATATAGTTGGAAAGGTAATTATATTACCACTACAAATTTGGTTAGTTACACTACAATTTTAAACATTTTTCTATTTACTTAAATAACATCAAGTAAAATTATATATAATACCCAAAAAAGACACAAAGTGGTGACTACAATGGGGAAGAAATGATGAGCAACAACGGTGGAAATTCTCCCAATTCCCCCCAAACCCGGCTTCCCCTTTCTCACACTCTCCCTTCTATTGTAGCACGCACACACACGGCTGGGAAACCAAATGAATATATATGGATGCATTAGGTTACCTCTAAAGTGGAGCAAAAAAACTTTTAAGTGGGCTGCCACTTAAACTACCTTTAAAATGTGCTAACTATTGGACAACTTAATAACCAAAGCCAAGACCAATAAATTCAGCGCAACTACAACTTTGGCCTTCCAAAAGTCTTGGTCGTTTCCGGGCTGAGCCAAGCCATTGTGTTGATAAATTATCTAACATCTATTTTAAATCACTACCTAGATATGTTTGGTATCAACCTTAATACTCAATCAACTTGCAAGCAACCAAAATACAAAGTTTATACTTGTTAATCAAGTTAACCAATAAAATTGGTATCACAGACTTTACTTCGTGTCTCCAATTTAAAACACATACCATACATTCTCCATATACTCACCAGGGCTAAGGTCAAGATCACCCAAGTAGAAACAAGTAATCACTGTAATCAACCAATAACAAATAAACATACGTTGAAAATATAACATAGGATAACACACAGATCTTTTCAAAAACACATTTACACATAACAATAGATTAACACTAAATTAATCAATCAAACGGTCAAAACACATATACAACAAATGCACAAATGGCCCCCATGAAAAGATCTCACCACATTTATCATATCTCATTCCGTGTTGCTCACACCTCGAGAACACATATGTCCTCTCATTGCCTAAGATGCTCACTAGACCAGTAACTCAACTTATGTCTAACTGGTAAATCGTAATAGATCCTAAGTTATTGAGATAATCATCTATCACTACATTATTTCTCCCAACCTAAGTGGATAATGGATCTCCACCTAATAGAAGTGTATCTCTCACAGTTCACTTATACAGGGTCTTTCACATATAAAATATTCTAACATTTAATCACATCTTCACTCGTGATCCAAATGTCACATTTCACGTCTCAATGCTATCACCAATGCACCTTCAGACATCTATACTCAACATTACCAAAAGACATCCTCACTACTAATGCATCACAAACCGACTATGACAAATCAACACCATTTGACGACCACAAGGGTTATGGCTCAATTTAAATTGACCCACACACAACAAGGTTACTCCAACACCAATGCTCAAAAAAATCTACAAAGGAAATGGTGAAGGTGACACTCATTGGTTACTTCACTATATTCATAAAAGAGGCTTACAAAGAAAAAAAAGATAACCGTCACACAGGTGCCTCACATAATCTCACAAACCACATAGGCTCACAAAGATGGAGAAAATGGCCGCCCTCTTTCTTCTCACTACCACACTCTCTCACACTACCCATAAAGCAAAAGGAGTACGCTATAGACTTCAAGCCACTATACATGTAAACACTTTACACAAAGTAATCAGATTGCTCTCAAATTCATGCAAATGCACATATCAAATATATTGAAATGTGACATATAACCATGAAACAGAATTAATCAATCACACATATGCAGAAAAAATTACACATAGATGCACATACAGTAATCAGGTTTACATTCAATAAACCTCACTCAAGTCATAACTCGAACCAATAGCCACATTTACCTCACCTCACCTCACCTCACCTCATATCTCATCTTATCTTTCCTTTTCTTATCATTCCTAGGATAATCTATTTCATCATGCCCAAATTTACAGCAATTAAAATGCATCTTATTTTTCACACTTGCCTTAAATCTACATTTTCCATCAAAGGTTTTTATAAAACATTTCGTTTTGCCAATTTGAAAAATCACAATTTTTATTAGAAAAATACAACTTAAAATGTGTTATCATTTTATCAAAAAAATGCACAAAAAAATAAAATACAACCAACAACGACCACAAGCAAAGTACCGACACAATTCACACAGAATAGTCAAATAAACTTCCCTAAGATCACGCCCAATTGTAATAATGAAAAAATAATTGACAACAAATCTACTAAAAATTCAAAGTAAATCATTAACAAGAAATTCCTAGGTATAGCAACATGCAATGGTTACCCCTTCATGGTAATCCAAACTTCGTCGCCCCCACACGATGACTTCTAATACGAAAAATAAATGACTATACTATACAATAGTCTTAACTGCAATAACAAAATGGAAAGAACATGATACCGAGCGGACCACGTCTAAAGGTCCGTAAATATCGAGAGATGCAAATTCATAGCTTTAGGATAAGCCTTATTCACCCTAAAGTCTCCAACAACTACAGCAACTAATCAAGCAAAGAAGAACCCGAACGCGCAAGGGGCACAACTATCCAGAACCACAATTTTGCCCAAAGCTAAAATTGAAAACCACCATAGGTCCATTTCAATGTCTAGAACAATCTATCTGAAGACGACAATGCCGAAATCCGACCCACACGCCTGCTGAGCATGCCAGTGGTGTCTATTTCTCCACCAGATCTGTGGTTTGGCCGGAAAACCAATTTACAGGTCCAACAACCTTGATATTTTCTTCAATAGTTTCTTGTCCAGTTTTTCTGCCAATTTCCAGATTGAGTTTGGACCACTTCCAGCTGGTTTTTGGTCGAAGAAATAATAGATTTCTCAACACAACATGCTCTAATACCATTTGTCGTGGAAACTTCAAGAAGTTTCCGACATTTGTTTTAAATTATCACCCGGATTTATTGGGTATCAAAACCCAACACTTTCATTTCCCTGGATAGCCTTGACATAGCATTTTTGTCTACAATTTTTGTGTCATGCGGTTTATTATTGAATTTTGGGATTAGAAACTCCAAGTTATTGATGCTGATATATATATAAATGTTAGAGGATTAAGTTGAACTGAATCAAGGACATTTAAGGATGGTGATATGATGGTTAATAGAGATGGAGTTCGTATTGTTTGATGTTGTATGATTCTTCGTCGCTTGAATGTGTTTTCAAATGTGGTTCCTAAGTAAACATCAAATTTGGAATTTATCAAAGAAAATAGTACATAATATGAAATATAAATATTACAGAAAAGGAGAAGGGAAACAATTAAATTACTCCATTTGCTTTAGTGAAAGATATACTTCGTGAAGTCAAAGAATCCCAGATTTATATCAAAAACCAGGAGAAATATTTGGACGAATGAATACACCACAATACTGTATTTTTTTTAATTCATTTTTAGTATTTATTTGATTAAGATTAGAATTATAAATTTGTTATTAAAAATTTGTTTTAATTGTGGTGTGGTAAATAAATTTTGTGGTGATAATATAATTATCCCAATTGGAAACATTATTTTTTCCTACCTTTTTCCTAATATACCCCTATATTAAATAATTGTATAAATAAAAGTAGTAAATATTAGTTGACAATAAGGTATATTAAATAAAGGTATATTTGAAAATAAAAAAAAAATAATTATAGTTTCAACAAGGAAAGTGATTTATAATTTGAAATAGACGAAACGAAAAAGCAAGTCTATCTTTTGATGACACGAGAATGAAATTAATACAAGAAAACACAGTTGGATTTTGTATAGCACGTGGAGGATACCGCTCATAAGCATAACAAGCGCATGTGCAATTGGGCACGGCCGTCACGCTACACGCAATTGAACTTCAACTCATGTATAGATATCTCAGCCTGTTCGTATTGACACGAGCCGCTATCCACGTGACTTGTACCTACTTACCATGTGCCGCCGCGCAACACGATATCATTGTATTCGCCTTTTTCTACAACTATTCTATATTCTAGTGACATTGACATTTTGGAGGAACAACCTAAATGCGTGTCGAAATGGAAACTACGACTTGGGGGAATGATCTTGGATTTAATATTTTACATCTATATGGGACGGGGTGAAGTCGGGTGGAATGTGAGTGGGTGCGATTAAGACTAACATTTTTTTTAATACGTAGTAGTAAATTGAACGATAAAGTATAATGAATAAGATATAAATCAATTCATTTTAATAAGCATGTCAAACATTGGGTAAGATAGATTAGACAATATGGGATAAGGTAAAAATATTACATAAATTATAATTTTGTTTTTTATACTATTTTCATATCTAGCGTATCAAGTGCGTTCTGAGAATATTTTTTAGAGCATTGGATGTGTTAAGGAATAAATTTCCCTTAAGTTATATTTGAAATAAATATTTAGGGCGTGTCTGGTGCTGATTTTGGTCGAATTGTAATCAAAATTCTGACCGTTAGTGGGGCACGCATGTGAGATAGTCGATTAAGGTTTGCGGTCGAAATGATATGCAACGGTAGGAAAATGAATTTTTTGGGCCATTTTAATTGCTACCAGACACACCCTTAGACTACTCATTTTAAGAAACTCATCTTTCAAAATGAAATTATAAGTCTCAATAGGATGGATAAGTAGATAACTAAGAAATAATAACCAATTTCTTCCTTTCTTTCTTTACTTTCACATTTGTATCTATTTGAGCCTCATTATTTTAAAACTTATTTTCAACCTCAAATTCACTACAAAACTCATTTTCATTAAAAAATATATATATGTGGGGCTCAAAAATAGGCTAAGCACAATGTACCAAATTTATTGTGACACATTATTTTATATGCTATGCATATAAAGATAAATATTTTTTTTTTCAAAACATTATAGGAATACCATGTTTCACGAACACTTATTGTAGGAATACCATGTTTCACGAACACTTATTATAAAATTTACAATAAATTTTTATCGTGTTGTATATTTGACCATCTTTTACAACATTACCTAGAAATAGGGAATCACATATTACGTGTAAAATACTATGGTGTTATGTGATAAAGTTTTTGATAAATTTTTAGCAAATTTTAATAAAAGTTGATGAAACATGTTGTTCAAAAGTTAAAAAAAGTTACTTGTGTCATTAAATGTGTGATTTAAATATAATTTAACTAGTTATGAAATTAACAAAATTTATCTAAACAACCACTACGATCAAGTGGTTTAAATTTACCTTAGTGTGTCATAATTAAGTTGCACATATTTGCAAAATTTGATCCATAAAGGCACGAACTCGAAGAGTCGACCCTATATATTTGTTAAAAACGTACCAACTTTGCTTAAACATCAATTTTTTCTAACTTTTCTGGATAGTTTACTAGCATGCTGTAAGGAAAAATTAGAAAATTTTAACCTTAAATAGGGTAAAACTATTTCTCAATGTGTATGATGCCCTTGAACCGAGACTATGAATATCTCCACTACAATCACGATTACTGATTCTACTAAAAATATGTACCTGTAAATACTCGAATTTGATGATTGGAAATGAGCACGAACAAGATCTCGAGGACCTGAAACAAAGGAGTCTAGGATCCTCACCTGTTAATTCTCAAACTTGACGACTAGAAATGAGCACGAGCATGATGTCCAAGACCTGAAACAAAGGCGTTGAGATGTGTTTCCGTCGTCTATCCGATGCTTAATTTGCAAGAAGAAAATTTATACATGAGGCTATAAGCTGAAATTATGTAAAAGCGTATCTAAATAATAAATGAAAGTCTAGTATTTATGGAAGTAGGCAGCACAATTCTAATTGGATTGGGTTACTTGGTGCCTTATATGTTTAAGAGTTGTGAAAGACTTGAGTGTCCTACTATGATCCAGAGTTGTAAGTTGGTTGAAATTGTAGGACTACAATACTAGAGTCCTTTTAGGAGGGAGGGAGGGAGAGAGAGAGAGAGAGAGAGAGGACGACATGAGACACCCTTGAGGAACCATATTCCATGAGAATAGACGAGTTGTTATCGAGGTTCGTTGGGTTGTTTGAGCTTGGGTTATCAAGAGTGCACACATAATTCTTAAACCCCGATGTAAAGTATACCAGGGATTGTTAGGCACAAAAGAAAGACTTGAGATGCTGCGAACTCGATCTCGAAATCGGGATATACCAAAATTGTACACATCAATTGTTGGAATGTAGAAGCAGAATTATCCAGAAATTAAAAAAAAATCTTAATTCAATAGACAAAATTGTTTAGATGTTCACGTGTATGCTATATCAAGAATAAAGGATTTGAATTTTTACCTAAATTCGATTATCAATTCTTGAATTAATTCTGAATCACGAACTTCTAAATTTTTGTATCACGAGTTTTCAATTTTTAATTATAAGAACTTGATGCTTCGAACTTCCAAATTTTCTATGGTATTCTCTAAAGTCAACACTAAACTGATAGGCCATCACCTTCTTTTAATTAAATCAAGAAATTAATTCTGGGCAATAAGAAAATATAGTTTCTCT